>JAPFUP010000447.1:0-27980 GCA_030780425.1 Beauveria varroae | reverse complement strand
AGTCACCTGTCACCAAAAAACTCAAGATCAGGGCATTAGTGCTTAGCAGAAACAAGAGGAATATAATACGCCTCGTAGGATAGACACCGTGTTCAGGCCCTGCATCAACACAAATCTCACACATGTGCACTATAGACGGAAGAGTATAAACAGAACGCACAAGTGGTTATCACACTAAGACCACCGACTAGCTAAATTCGAATCTCATTGTCGTCGTACTTGTTTCAGGCCAGGAGGACTATACATAGATAAATGCGGACACCAACATCATGACCATGTCACAACGAGACACCGAAAACGACCACCTCTCGACTACTCGTTATCCCCCTGCAAAAGGATGCACACCCTTCCTTGGAGTATTGTTTTCTCTATATGGCGGTGTTTCGACAATCAATCAATGCCTGGACCTGTTTCAGAGAAGCCCATGACCGATGTTACGCAACTGCGTTGAATATATCGCAACTGACCATTCCTCGTGGACCACGGCGTTGCCCGCTTCAACTACCAGATATTTTGACATTACTCGAGTATACGGAAGTATTGTATATGGGGTTACCAAAGCCAAGCTCGAAATGCAGTTAAAGACCACCTAGTTCACATTCCTCGCCACTACTGTGATAGCGCAAGTCTACATGGATGGACTAGCAGAGTGCACGAAGCCGTGCGTTGAGCAGAGCGTCCCGGCGTGCAGCTGTTCATCCAAGAACAATTTCAAATATCTTTGCGGGTAAGTCACTTTGACCCACTGGCATACATGATTGTGCAGAAAACCAACAAGCAAAATGGTTCATATACTAACCAATGGACAGCTTGAAGAAGTTCATCGCTGTTATGATTGGCAGTGTGACCAGCGAACGCAGTGGTGACAATCTGTAAGCACCCCTACTTCGTCTTGTCTACATTCACAATGTCTACACGGAACGACATGTATGTGTTCATTTGACTGACTAGAATGATGTAGCATGACTGCTTATAAATGGGCCTTGAAAATATGCTCGCCAGTTGGAGAGCCGCTGTAGTCCATCTCAATCAATCATATCTGCCTTTTCTCCTCGGCAGAAGTAAGACGCTCCAGCCCAACCAGAAATGAAACATCGTCCACTCACTCTATGACCCCCTACCTTATAGAGACCGTTGTGATCACCTGAAGCGGTAGCACAAATGACTATATTTGCTGTTGAAGAGTTAATGAAGTTCCGGCAAAGCACGATGCACCGGATGCTGTCACGATTTCTGAGTGAAGGTCAAAAATCAGTAATCGCAACAGTTTAAAGATATTGGAAAACTGAAGCAGATAATGAAAAGTCTGAATATTGTCATGGTTGTTGCAATAGCAGACTACACCAGCCCAAGACCTGCGATTCCCGGTACCAAAACAGAGGTAATGACCCAGACCGCGATTACGGCGACGTCGCGAGCGAATGCAGCATAATTATTCTTATACGAGCATTCGCCTAGTGAGAAATATACTGAAACACAGCAGACACATCGCGCTCCCCGTGCTCCTGCCTCAACAACAAATCTTGGATGGGCTTCAAACCATCGTTGGTGAAATGATTCCAAGTGCTCGTGTCGCCGTATAGAAGTGCAGGGGCTTTGATATATTGGGTACCGTCTGGCCGGCATCTCTTGCACCTGAACGTGTCGTGTGTATCGCTTCTTGTGTCGGAACGGTATTGGAACAGTTCTCTGAGGCTATCTCGAGAAAAATGCCGCTCGACATCTTCCGCAGAATCCACCACACATGACGAAAGGCTCTGTTTGTGCGACTGGCGCTGGAAAATTTTCTCCTCGATAGTACCAGTAGCGATGAAGCGATAGACAAAGCAATCCTTTTCCTGACCGTCACGCCACACACGTGCCAGAGCTTGTTGATCCGCGGCCGGATTCCAGTCCGGATCGAAGAGAATGAGTCGATTTGCACCAATCAGATTAATACCGCAGCCCCCTGCCTTACTGCTCAATAAAAAGACGAACTCATCACCCTCAGGGTCATTGAAGCGGTCCACAAGTTTTTGACGTTTGTTAACGTTCATCGTACCATCAAGGCGTAGACATCCGTATTGACGTGATCGACAGAGTTTCTCGAACAAGTCCAGTGTCGATGTGTAGTTGCTTATGAGAACAATTTTGTCATTTGTATCTTGACGTATGCGAGCCAACATGCGGTCCAATACTTGCATTTTCCCGGAATACCACGGCTTGACTTCGCGGTCTCGCCCGCGGGCTTCTTTAGGAATGTAATCTGAAGGAAAACAGTATTCAGAGCCAGGCAAGTCCTCATCCAGAACAAGAAGATCTGGATGATTACAAAGCTTCTTCAGGATGTTGATCGCTTTCAATGGCTGGCTTCCCTTCCCGCGCAGCAGAGCTTGAATATCGGGACTGGTGATGAAATAATTGTACAGATCCAGTTGAAATGGCGCAAGATTGCAGAACACAACATGCTCGTATTTGACAGGCAGATATTTGGATAGGATATCGTTCGTTCTGCGAATGAGGAATTTGTTGACAATTCCGAGTAACTCCGTCGTACATGCATCGCCACGCTGTTTGTCTTCTTCCGAAGCATCTGCATCGCGGCCTCTAAGAATAGGGATCTCGAAGCGTTTTCGAAACTCAAGCCGAGAACCAAGTAGATCCGGATTTGCAAAACTAGTCAGAGAGAAATATTCCGTCAAGTCGTTCTGGATAGGGGTTCCTGTCAAAATGACGCGTCTAGATACGTTCAGATTGTTCAACGCGTTGAATGTGTTGCTATCTCCGTTCTTGAGGCGGTGGCCCTCGTCACAGAATAGCAGACCAATTTTCGTATGCTTGAGTTCTTCCACGTTCAGTCGCAATGTTTCGTAGGATACAATAATCACAGGTCGTGTGACAGACCTTCCGGAAGCAATAGCCCATTGTCGGAGTTGACGCGTCAGTTCTTCCTTCGAAACTTTCCCATCGATCGCAAATGGAGTGATGGCATTAGCACCGAGCCACTTGATCAACTCGTTGGCCCAGTTCTTCACCAAGCTCGCAGGGCAGACAACGATCGCTTTTTGGATAGTTGATTTTCCAGCGTCGGGCGATTGCTTCAGCAAAGTCCATAAGAGTGTAATACATTGCAGAGTCTTCCCAAGACCCATCTCGTCTGCCATGATGCACCCGTTCGCCTTTGTATCAATGAGACCGGAAACGCATCGATACATGAACTTCACACCCTCAACTTGATGCGGACGCAGAATTTTGGTTAATCTGGGATCAAGAACAACTGGAACACGTGGGTGTTCCTTCTCGACCTTTTTCTTAATTCCCAATATCTCGGTCAAGCTTTTATGTACGAGGGGAGAGTCAAGTTGTCGGAGATTCTCTTGCTGTTCATTTTCATCGACTGGCGTGGGTTGTTCAACGGCTTTCGGCTTGTCATCGATAGTTGGATCGTAGAGTACAATCGCGAATTCTCCGCTTGGGTCATGTAGAGGCTTCGCGACAAACACGGCCCCTCGTCTCAGCCCCAGGGTTGGCGGAGGCCTGCTTGAACTGTAATGAGCGCTAGATTTATCCTTTAGGGGTAAGGAAAAGGCTTTGCGAAACACTGCTGATTTGTCCTTGGCTTGAAAGACTGGAAACCGATTAGCATCCCGCGTTGCTAGTGCCAGTCTGGCCTCATTTGTATACGGTGTGTCGTCATCATTGTTTCCATCGGAGCCTCTGTAGTCAACTCTTTTTCGTTTTCGGGATGGCCTCTCTGTTGCTGCGGAGTGAGAAGCTGATCCTGGGCATTTGAACGGCTTATGTAGCTGGCCAACGCCATGCTTACGCTGGTACCGCGTCGAGGAAGCTACATCTTTTGTTGTGGAAGTATCCCTGCGTGTGGTATTAGTAGTTATTTGCGAGGAAAAGAAGGCCAACGCACATATTTGGCAATGATCAGGGGTGGCAGTTCTCTGCCTCTTTGTGCCAAGTTACAAGCCTGGTAATTAGTACGTACGTAGGTAGGCAGTCACTGTGCATCATATTGCTAGACGTGTAGCGCGCCAGTCTCCGTGGGTCGGCTCGTGTCGCGCTGTCAGCTGACGGGAGTTGATGTTGCAATCACAAAGAGGAAGGCGGTGTGCAAACGGGTGGTTAATGCACCCGGCCAAATTCAAGCACACATAAAGGGCAGAAACTATTTTTAGTACTAATATAAGATAAAAAGGCTATTTATAGCCTAAGTAGAAAAAGGTTATTTATAAGTAGATTTATTAAGGAATTTTAGTCTATAAAAAAAGGATAATTTCTTAACTAAGAAGAATTCTTTTTAAGAAGAATAAGGCTTTTACTTTATAATAATAATATTAGTTATTAATTAATTCCTTTATATAAAATTACTCTTAAGTTATAATTAGTATTAGGTCATGTAGTCCTACTAGACCCACTTATCAGTCGTAACGCGAGATGGCCCAATGGCAAAGACGTACCATGTAGCCTGGTTTGGGGTATCTTTGACTTTGGTTATTGCCATATCATATAAACCCCAGCGTGACCCTGTACCGCTTCTTGATCTATCAAGAATTTCCCCACACTTGAGTGAACGTATATTCAAGTCCAGATGTCTGCTAGTAACAATGAAAGGAAAAGTGTTGAGCAGAAACGAATGAAAAGGGGAAGATGCGGAAGAAAAGCAAGGCAGATCGCAATGTCCGATGAGGCTTCATGTTACGGATGAACCTAGACTTATGTCAACCTGTCGCCGCGCTGTCTTAGGCTCCTGCACTTATGATGAGTCTTGCTAGGCGGACCTTATTATTCTACCTACGGGAGCTACCACGTGTAAGGTCCTACTAGCAAGACTGAATATTACTGTACGTGTGTCATGTTGAGGCGTGGCCGAGCATTCTTCTCAATATATGTAGCTCATCCCGCACGATAGCAATGACAATTGAGCAGAGAGCAGAGAATTGAACATAAAAATATGTAGCTCACCCTGCATAATAGATATAGCACACCCAAAGCTGATATAATGAGGTGTGCATAAGGTCGGTTGCACGTAAAAGATCAAGTGCTATGAGGTTGTTGGGGGTATTTCGTCATTCCTTGCACCGATCAGGTCATTGAGCGAAGTGGACCTGGCCAGGAAATCTGCTCCCTGCTCGCTCTGTAAAGCCTACTGCGCTGTATAAAGAAACTATTACTGTTGTAATGCGATACTCACGTAGCGGCGGCCGCTATGACGGTCTCGATAGGCAGCCCGGAGTATTACTTCGCCCCGCAGAAACGAGTCGTTGAATATAAATGAGCAGTACCCTCTTATGAATCTTCGTGTGGCCGAGAGCCGTTAAACCCCCAGTTGACTGCCCCCACTGCAAACTGCAGGGTCATAATATTTCGACCACGCGATGAAGTTCGCCGGATGTTTGACGGCTTTGCTGCTCAGTCTTGCGCAGGCTGCTAACGCTAACAAGCCTAACTTTATCTTGATCATAACTGATGATCAGGATCAGCGGCTCGGCTCCGTCAATTATATGGAATCTGTGGAGAGATATATACGGAATGAGGGTACAACCCTTTCCAAACATTTCTGCACCGTCTCTCTCTGTTGCCCCTCCAGGGTTTCGCTCCTCACCGGCAGAGCTGCCCACAATACCAACGTGACTGATGTTCAGCCCGTATGTTCTCTAACAAGTCAATACTAGAGAGCATGTGCACTTTAGCTAATAACCCAACAGCCATGGGGTAATTTATGCTCTATTTTTACGGCGCATCACAGAGACTAATGGAAAGCAGGTGGCTACCCCAAGTTCGTTTCACAAGGGCTGAACGACGACTATCTCCCTCTTTGGCTCCAGCGCGCTGGCTACAACACATACTACAGTGGGAAATTGATGAACAACCTCGGAATCAGAACGTATCAAAACCCACCCCCTCGTGGATGGACTCGCTCTGATTGTATGGAAATTTCTGCTGGTCTCTGTACGGTGTGCTCGTTGCTAAACTCTGTAGTCTTGCTCGACCCAAACACTTATGTATACAACAATGCCTATTTTTCTCTCGACAACAAGAAATGGAAAGCTTTCCCAGGAGAGTATTCTACTTACTTAATTGCCAAGAGATCTCTAGAATTCCTTCAAGAAGGCATTGAGGCCCAGAACCCTTTTTTCCTTGGGGTTGCTCCCATTGCGCCTCACACTGAGCTGACCGATACATTTAGGGAACCTGTGCCGGCCAGTTGCCATCAGGATCTATTCCCGGATGCCCAGGTCCCCAGAAACAAAAACTTCAACCCCGCCCAGGTACTGGCTTACTCAGAATAGCGGTATCGGAAATGGATCGTTGACAATGCTGTACAGCCTGGAACCGCAAGTTACTTCAAGGATCTTCCTAGACTCAACAAATCACAAGTTCAGTATCTCGACATTTTTCAAAGAAGGCGTCTGCAGTATCTGCAGGCCGTCGATGATCTTGTTAGGGGCATCTTCGAGACCCTTCGGGACTTTTCTGATGTTTTGGCCAATACTTACATCATTTACACTGCTGACAACGGTTTCCACCTCGGACAGCATCGATTACCCGCCGGTAAGACCTGCGGTATTGAGGAAGATGTCAACGTTCCATTCATCATTCGTGGCCCTGGGATTGCCAAAAATCAGACATTGAACTTCCCCTCTTCACACACCGACCTTGCGCCAACTCTCTTCAAGTTGGCCGATATCCCTCTTCGGGATGACTTTGATGGGTTGCCTATTCCCGTCAAATTCGCAGATCATACCCCGGATTCGATCAAGACCGAACATGTCAACATTGAGTACTGGGGAAGTGGCATTATCGAAGGGACAGCCTTTGACAACTTGAGTATGCAAGTGACCCCTAATAATCATGACCGTGCATTGACAGCCCCTCAAGAAGGCTACTTCGATCATAACACGTACAAGACTCTGCGAATTGTCTCGGAAAAGTATGATTTCATGTACACTGTGTGGTGCAATGGTGAACATGAGTTGTACGACATGAAGGTACGTTCAACAATGCAAACTGATCAATGTACAACAACCAATACAGCATACAGAGAGACCCTTACCAGACATTGAACTTGTACGGAAAGCAGTCACAATGTAGCTCGTACAACATCGCTCAGCTCGTCAAGCGTCTCGATACTCTGGTTCTGACGCTCAAGAACTGCCAAGGAGATTCCTGCCGTCACCCGTGGAAGGCTATTTTCCCCTCCGGCGAAGTGACTAGCTTGCAGCAGGCTCTAGCTACGAGCTACGACGAATTCTTCTCCTCGCAGCCTTGGGTGTCATTTGATGAATGTACCCAAGGGTACATTCCGGAGCTTGAAGGTCCGGCTCGCCCTAAACTGTATCAGGGATCATTTGCCCGAGATGCGGAGCTCCGTGATGAGCACTGGATTTGAACGCGCAACAAGAACTCATTGCAGGAAAACACGCGCGCTCTTCATGTGAAATTTGAATTAGACCAGCAGATGGACCACTGTATCCGGCACATACAATATTTGGCCAGGTCTCAATACTTTCACGCTAGAGACCACGTAACCTCAACGAGGTGCGCCGAGTCTACAACGACAGCTCTATTGTTGTACACTGGTAAGACGGCCTATAGTAGTTGTGCGACATAATTGTAACTGATTTACCGATGTCCATTCCACCGACCACGATAATGGTGACCACCTCTCGGCGGATGGCCTTGACTAGGGCCGTAGCTGTAAATACTAGCGTTAAAGCTTTGGGAACTCGAACCTTGTTCATGTGCCGGAGGAGGTGGTGGTGGAACACCTCTTCCAAAGCCGGAAGAGCCAGGATGTGGAGGCTGCCAACCGCCCTGTCCACGAAAATGCTGATGGGGAAGAGGGCGCGGATCCTCGCGCCTGTGGTAATTTGACTGCGGGCGGCCATGACCAAAATCTTGCCCCCTACCCCTTCCATTCTGCCTGAAGTGATGTTGTCCACCAGGGTCATAACGTCCTCCGCGGTTGCCGCCGGTGTATCCACCTCTCGATGCCTTCCCTCGCAAAACCTCTATATCACTTCGCGTGAGTGCGGGGCTTGGCATTTTGACTCCACGCAGGAGCATCGACTTATGATCATGGGTCATTTTCGGCATATCATAATTAACGCTACGGCTATTAGTGGACTTTCGTGTTGCCATGTCCAGGCAGAATGTCATGAACATACCTCATTGAGCGGTCATAGTCTAGGTCTGGCATAGACTTGCGTTGAAGGGGATAATGTAGCGTTCCATGTGGCACATACCCTTCTTGCTTCTCAACATAGCCAGAGAGTCCGTCGCTTGTCTTCGGGTTGAGTCTGAACCGAGTAGAGCCTTGCTTTTTGGAGTAGAAATTTGTTAGAATCTCGTCGTAGATGCTCTCATGGCTATCTGACAGGAGCAAGACATCTCTTCCGACACCGTTGCGCTTCCTGTCTTCGTCACTAAGAAGTGGGTATCTCTTCTGCACAGCTGCCAGAAGGCGGTCCATTTCAATGAAAGGCAGCAGTGCAACTCCTTGCCACGCCATCTTTTTTCCATTCAAGTCAACTTCGAACTCTTCTGGATAAAAATCAATGATGAGGCTGTCCTGGTCAGTCATCAAACTATGAAAAACTTCCGGCAAATTATCACGCGAAGCAGCTGGCAGGACACTCATGAGCTGCTCGAACGGTCGAGAGACGATGCCTTTTTCGAACGTGACATTGGCCTGCGATATATCTTTGAAATCAGCTGCGAATGGTGCGTAATGGTATGGATAATACCATTCCCAGGACGGGCAGCCTTGAAAATAATACTGCAAAACCCACGCCAATCCTTCAACATATGCATGGGCAACATGTGTTCGAAATGATATGTCGCCAGGATCTCTGTGGAACTTGAGCTGGTAGTAGCGATCAGCATATCCATCTTCCCATAGCCTAACCGGGTCAGCCGGGGTCTCAAGTTTATCACCCGGAGTGTTCGTGCCTTGTGCATCGTTTGGAGTCGACTCCGCAAATGCCTCGACAGCTGAGAGTTTCCTTTTGACCGGTACTGAGTGTGATGGAGGAGCTTTCGTGTCTTTCAAATCTGCTTCGGGGCTTGAAGCTCCTCTACCTGCCTTCAAGCGCTCTTTGAGCACAGTCGCAGCACTTTTGTTGGCAACATTCGCGTCGGCCGCGTCGGCCGCACCCGTGCGATTGACAATCATGTCATGAGTGATGGCTTTCAACGGTGCTATTGGCATTGAACCGATGGGATGCAGGGCAAGCCCGCGTGATGGGTCTTCGTGTCCGCTTTTGAGACCTTTACCATCACTGCGGTTATCCCGTCCGATAGCGCCATTATTTTGCAGTCGGCGACGTTTTGCACTCGCTTCACGGCGATCTTCCTGTTCCCTTCTCTTCTTGAAAATCATATCTTCCTGCCCAGCAAGTCCGTCCAAAATACACTGAGCTCGTTCCAAGTCAATGTGACCATCCTTTGTGATGTAACCACCGAGTGCGGGTAAATTGCGTTTCCAGATTGTTGTAAGGGTGTCAATGCCATGTTCACGTATTTCCAGAGCCGGTAAATGGGGAAGAAAGTCATTTCCTACAAAGCAGCACATGAAGATCCAGTCATCGATGACGCGCTCGAGATCGAAACGGAAAGGGAGCTCAGGTATTGCGAGTTCGGCGGCCAGGTATTCTCTTAGCACGGAGACATGCAGCCAAATGAAAGGCTTGAGTGTCGATGCATTGTCCTTTGCGTCAAACTCTCCAGTTTGCTCTTTTGTTTCGCCTTTGCAGTTTTGCGCATCGTGCCCTTTCTGACCGCAAAGCTTACAGGCCCGAGCTTTGCTGTCCTGGAAGAAGACATCTTCGCGCAGGACGCGGAAATGGGGCTCGTGAGTTGCAAGTCCCAGCATAATCAAATCAGCGTCCAGACCGTAAATGACATGCCGAGTGTTAGGGTCATAATCGGGGCTAGCGCGCTGGGATCTAACAAAATTCATGATTTTATGTTCGCCCTCGCCTGGTACAGTGGCGTCTGAGATAATGACCTTCAGTTTCGCCCAACCAGGATCCGTATTCAGTTTATACTGGCACCAATAGCGAAGGCTGCTTGCCAGTATATCCATAAAAGGTGTGCCAGGCGTAATCGAATTGTTGTCGAATGCTTTCTTCGTTACAGATTCAGTACTCTCAGCAGCAAGACTGCCCCCATTTTGCTGTTTGAGCAGCTTGATCAGCTCTTGCTTGTCATTTTCTTTTTCTTTGGCTTCCTGTGCCGATCGAAATCGTCTTGATCGTTGTTGATTCATCTTGGCACGGGGCGCAACGCCATCTAGTGGACCGTTAGCGATATGAAGCTGAGAGAACAACAATCTACTGTGACACCGCGAGACGTACCGACTGCTATCATGAGAATTTTTCGTGGTCGAACCATGTTAACCACTCTGTCCGTGTACTTAAAAATTTCAAGCATCATTTCTTCTTCATCTTTAGGGGCTGGCTTGTCTTCCGGATGTGCACAGGGATGAACAATGCCATTCATGTCGAGATAGAGATTGCCTAGCTCTTCGCCGTTCGGATTTGCACGAGTAATGTCGACTGGTATCTCGGTGCCATCGTCCATGACGATGGGCCGATCCTCGACCACAGGTGATATAATCTTCGGATACTTGTTCGAAAGCCATCGGAAGGCAGCTGGAATACCCATTTTGGATTCTCGGTACTACCTGGTGGCAATGTGCACGTATGCTCCTGTCGAATAGGCGTGAAGCGGTACCCTCTTTGCTGAAGCTGCGATGCTGATTTGTCAGGAGCTATCTAATGTTCTCATTGACAACAAAAGATGACGGCCATAAATATATCGCACGAGATAGTCAGCTTGAATAAGTTCTTCCTTCGAGCACAGTGGTCAGGTACTCGCCTATCGAAGCTTAGTCGCGACGTGAGAAAATCAGAATGTATTTAGTAGGTAGGCTGATAAGATAACTTGCTTATGTAATTTGGCGACCTAGACGAGCTTCATTGGACAGGCTGCCGGGCATATTTTCACAATTGAAGTCAATACGGGCCAGAATTCAAGATGCCACACTGTTAATAGAGATAATAGCAGTTACTGCAAAAGAACTATCTGAAGCTGCAATACGTGGCGTGGGAGCTCTTCCAGACCTGAGCTCCTCCAGACCTGGGTGGGACGAAGCTTCTTACCTAGTGCCTACTTGGGTATTCTAACATCTAACTACCTGGGCCGGCGGAGCTTCTTCCAAACACTGAGAACAGCAAAACCTCCGTCTCCTTTTGCAACAGTGGAGAAACCTCACCACGTCCGACTCTGTTGCATTGAACAGACTGTAAATAAACCGACCGATTTTTGACCCAAGAAACTCAATGGCACAGAAATCACAATAGCAGCACTTCCGACGCTATGTTCTCAATCGCGACAGCACCGGCCAAGCAGTCCGCGACGGAGACCATCTCTGTTCTAAGCGGAAGACTAGGCTCTGCTACTCTGCTAGAAGACCGCCGGGCGGCAATTCTGGGGTTACGATCGTTTGCAAAAGACTTCCCAGCCACCGTCTCCTCCGGCGCTCTGAGAGGGCTCATTGGGAGCCTCGCAAAGGACGGAGAGGATGTTGATACTGTCAAAGTTGTGCTAGAAACGTTGCTTATGCTTTTCACACCTAACGAAGATAGCCCCGAGACGTCTGATGAGGTAGTCTTGTGGCTTGCCGATGAGTTCACACAGCGCCAGGAGAATGTTACCTTACTGCTCGACTTCCTCGAAACGAACGACTTCTACTCCCGCTTATACTCGCTTCAACTTTTGGGAGCAATTCTCTCTGCTAGAACTGAACGAACGGAGGAATGCATATTCACCGCACCGCTCGGCATACCTCGCTTAGTTGCGACTCTCGACGATCAACGTGATGCGATTCGAAATGAAGGCATAAACCTTCTTACAAGCTTGACACCGGCTTCGATCGATATACAGAAGCTAGTCGCGTTCGAAAACGCATTCGAAAAACTGTTCGCAATTATTGAAACCGATGGGTCGCTATCAGAAGGTGGAAGAACTGTAGAGGACTGTCTCATTCTGTTGGCGAATTTACTTCGTCGCAATGCCTCAAACCAGACCCTATTTCGTGAATCTGGATGTATGAAAAAGTTAGCGGACCTGTTGCACAGTGTCTTGCAACCCGGGAATGGCGAAGATGTGGCGATTTGGGCTCAATCACAAAGAAACAGAAATCTGTACGCGTTTCTAGCAATTCTGCGGCTACTTCTTACACCTGGCTCCGCTGGCGTTTCGCGCAACCAAGAGCTATTCTGGAAGCACCGGCTTTGCGCCGACGTACTTCGTTTAGCCTTCAGCCCAGATGTTCAGATGGAAATTAGAGCGGAAGTGAGTAGAGCTATGCCTAGTCAGTTGCGTGGCGAGTCGTTGAGCTAACCCTATCAAGGGCTTGATCGCGTGCGGTGATATGATTCGCGACTCTGCAGTGTTGCAGGAGAACTTCGCTCAGCTTAGTGTTTCACGGATAGGGGGCAGCCGTCTCTCTGCAAACGAAGTCAGACCTCGCTCACAGGTATACGTCATTGATGGACTGCTTGACCTTATCCTAAATCTGCAAGACAGCGCAGCTTTCAACGTTCGTTATGCGGCTAATGAGTGCCTCAAAGCCTACTTCTCTAATCATCTGAACGTTCGACTGCATTTTCTAACAAGAGCTATTGAGGGCTACCTGACAGGCAGTGAAGAGACAACCAATGCACTGACTGTTTTGCTGGCGCCCTCTGCCGATCAAGCGGCAAGCGACCCTTATCACGTTTGGTTTGCTGCCGTCATTACGTTTCACTTGCTATACGATAACTCTGCTGCCAAAATGAAAGCCCTTTCGCTTACCGAAGGCGATGCTGCCGAGGACGAGGAGCTAGTGACAAGCATCCAGACCGTTACAGCACATCTCCTGACAGGTATTTGGCGAGGTGCTGATGCACGTATATCGGTCGCTTACTTGATGCTTCTGACAATATGGCTGTTCGAAGACTTGGAAGCAGTGAACGATTTTCTGTCCGAGGGGAGCAATATTCAGAGTCTCATTCAAGTCATTTCGCAGCCTATCTTGGAGGGAAGCGAACTAGTTCAGGGACTTTGCGCCATGCTTCTCGGCATTGCTTATGAATTTTCTACAAAAGATTCGCCCGTGACTAGAACGACGTTACATTCTATCCTGATGACTCGGCTAGATCGAGAGCAATATCTTCAGCGACTCCTCAAACTGCGTTCACATCCTTTGCTGCGAGACTTCGAAGCATTACCGCAGAGGAGAGACCCGGCGTTACCCAGTGGCTTAGCGGACGTGTATTTTGACTCTGTATTTGTCAACTTTTTCAAAGACAACTACAGTCGCATCGCGAGAGCTATTGATAGAAGCCCGGAGCTTGAGATTTCTGTCATCACTAATGGAGTCCAGAAAGGAATCTCTAGAGAATTGGTAGACTCTCTGCGCGAGCAAATTCGAGAGAAAGATAGGGCGATCGCGGAAGCGAAGATGGCTTCTGAGTCACAAGCATCACGCCTTGGCCAAGAGCAGGGGGAACACCGCCGATTCAAAGAGGAAGCAAACAAAGAACTGCAGAAGGCTCGAGAGGATGCAAAACGAGAGACAGCGGCCGCCAAAGCAATACAGGAAGGTACTCAGAAGTCCCACGAAGCAGAAATTAGGTTCGTCTGCGACACTTTTTGTGAGAGCATCCAATCTGACCAACACAAGAAAGATGCAGAGCATTCAGTCTGCGAAGGATGCCGAAAGCCAGAAGCAAATTTGCTCTTTGGAGTCCGCTTTAATGACGAAAGAAGCAGAATTTGAGAAGAAAGTTGCGTCCATGAAAGCGGCTATTGCTGCCAAGGATTCTGCTTTGGAACAGCAATTGATAGCGGTGAAAAAAGTTGCCATAGCAGAGGCAGAGCACACAAAAAGGCGCAGTGACGGTGAAATTGCCGACCTTCGCGCAACCGTCAGTAGCCTAGAAGCCTCTTTGCAAAAGGTGGGTTTTCTGGCAATTCAGCACAATCAATTCGCAATCTAATGATCCAAAAAAATCCAAAACAGGCAACGAATGAACGCGAAAGAGATTTGCAAAACAAGCAAAGTGACTTGCAAGCCAAGTCGCGCGAAGCCGACGATCTACGCGACGAACTGCATTTCTCCCGCGAACAGCAGACCGCGACGATAGAAAAGTTGCAAAACAAGACCAAGGAATTAGAAAAACAGCTCGAAGAAGTCAGGCGGCAATTAGATGAAGCGCGCAATGCCACCGCCAAAGTATGTCATGTGTTTCTGCTTGAGGAAGCAAGCCTAACGCGATGCCAGATCGAATCAGTACTCGCAATCAGTAGAAGGGAGAAAGAGAGCGTCCAATCCGAGCTCGACGATCTGCTGATAGTTTTTACGGATCTGGAAGACTCAGCGGCAAAGCAAAAGGTACGACGCCATTGGTGAAGCTATTCCTCACCGGCACGACTAACATATTTCTCAATTTGTTTCTACAGAAACGCCTTCGCGAGCTAGGCGAACCAGTATCAGATGGTGAGGAGGACGAAAGCAGCGATGAGGAGAACGATGTCGACTAGAGCCGAAAGCAAGCGAAGTCCAGAACGAGAATGTCCACAATCTTTTGCGCTGTAGCTAACAGGTAGTAAGACGCCTGCTCTTCGCCTACCTCTCGGGCATTGGCACTAAATAAAGGTGGTGTGCTATGGCAACTTGCGAAAATTGCAAAGTGGAGTGACAAGTTTTAACATCATCTGTGGGCCCGCGAGAAAGAACTACCAGAACAACATCACGCCGTCCAAGCTAAAGTTGGACTATTAAAGCAGAAACTTCGATCAAATGTCCATTTCCAGCGATTCCGAAAACTCGGATGCAGCCGACTGGCTCGATGTAGAGCCTGATGAGGAGAAATTCGTCTTTGTGTCACTGTTTGATGCCAAGACTTTCTCCAGCCTGGAGGGTCTTCTTACCTACTGCACGTCTCAGTACGCCTTCGATTTGGTCGCCACCGTGCACCGTCTCGAACTTGGGTTCCACGACGCTATTAAACTGATAAATTTTATCCGAGCTCGTACGCAGGAGAAGCAGAATCTGCCCACAGCCATCTCGACTCGAGACTTTTCCGACGATAAGTATCTCAAACCAGTCCTTGAGAACGACGCTTTGCTCTTTTCACTGGATGAGATTCTCAACGAAGGTCCCGAGGATCCCCGGCATGAGTCATCCGAGAAGAGGACATCCGTCGAAGCCAGAAATAAAGAGCTTGAGGCCGAACTGGCCGCCGTCAATGAACGGTTCGCGAGTTATCGACTGGCCGTAGAGGAGACACTGGACAAGCGGTGGGGCGACGAAAACGAGGTTGGAACCCTGAGCGAAAAAAAGAAGGACTCTTCGGATTATTACTTCGAGTCTTATGCTTATAACGGTAACGAAATACTGTTTCGGGTGACAAGGTGAACTCCAGCAACCAGCTAACATGCCGTGCCGTAGAAATTCACGAGACTATGCTCAAAGATGAGGTCCGTACCAACGCATACCGTGATTTCATCTACGAGAACAAGCAATTATTTCAGGGGAAAACAGTTCTAGATATTGGATGCGGAACAGGTAAGCAAGCCAAGGAAAGCAAGTTCTAAGGCAGTGCAATGTGGCTAACGCCCTCAGCCATCCTGAGTATGTTCTGCGCCAAGGCCGGTGCTGCGCAGGTGATCGCGGTGGACAAGTCGGACATCATCGATAAAGCTCGAGAGAACGTATTCAACAATGGGCTGGCAGGAACGATTATTTGCCTGCGTGGTGCTATCGAGGACGTAAAGCTCCCTGTTGATCAAGTTGACATTATTGTCAGCGAGTGGATGGGCTATTGTCTGCTTTATGAGGCTATGCTGCCTAGCGTTCTATACGCGCGCGACAAGTATCTCCGACCTGACGGCCTCCTCGTGCCCAGCTCTGCTACCATTTGGGTGGCACCGGTCCAAGATTCAGAGTACGTCACGGACACTGTCTCGTTTTGGAGAGATGTATACGGGTTTGACATGAAGGCCATGCAGGAGTGCATCTACGACGAGGCCAGGATCCTCACAGTGCCGCCTGCCGCAGTTTGCGGACAGCCATGCCCATTCAAGATTCTAGATCTCCATACTGTGAAGCCGGAGGACTTGTTTTTCACTGCAAACTGGGAATCTCAAATAACGCGCGATGTTGATTCATTGGATGGCTTTCTGATTTGGTTCGATAACTTCTTCGTGAATTGCCGGGCTGATAAAGTACCAGCACCTGAAATGACGCCTGACAGCTTCGTGAAACAGAAGCCTGGCTATGTGGCTTTTACTACTGGACCATTTGGAAAGGAAACGCACTGGAAGCAAGGGCTCTTACTCCAACCGTCCACACAGCTGAAGGCCTCGCAGCCAAAACTGACTGGCCGAATCGGCTTTTCTGCCTCGGAGGAAAATGCTAGAGCTCTTGATATCCAACTGACATGTACCGAAGACGGTCAGGAGGAGAGAGGCCGACTGTGGAAACTGAAATGAGTTAAGACAGACTCGACTTAGTTCTTAATAATGAGGAACGGATAGCCCTTCCATGATCAAATTTGCGATACTCAAAAATCCTTCACCAAGGATGAACCCCTGTATTTTTAGCACGTGCTCGTAGAGAGATCCAAGTGACGTTGCCTTACCGAAGCTAGAATGATGAGTGGTGTGCTGGAGCGCCTCATGACGTGCAGCCAGACCCAAGCCAGTATACCACCGGCAGCCCTCGCAAGGGTAAAGGAAGGCACATTGTACATGCCTAATTAGTCAAGTTGTTAATGAAGGCAGAATATTTCGATGCTGCAGCTCAGCTTACCAACCGCCACAGCAATACCTCCCGGTATCCACGAGCGCCACGGTTTGCCAACAGCAACAGTTCTCAGTACAGTGATACAAGCGAAAAGTGCACCAGCAGCAATCGCCCATTCTTTGGCCATGTAAGGCAAGCCTTGACCTGTGACTAAACGCGCAGTAAAGATCCAGACATACGCCGTGGGGACCTGGAAGAGATCACCGGGAATCTCGTATATACTGAGCAATGTGAGTAACGGACAGCAGACCCTACAACGCTCTAAATGACTGCTTACCGCGTATACAGACGGTAGATAAAAGCGCTGAGCACTGCTCCAACCGTTGCTCCTATCATTTGTCCCCAGAATTGCGCTTTAGGAGATGCGCCAAGAAGATGGCCGGTCTTCAGATCTTGCATCAGGTCTCCAGCTTGTAAGGCACCCTTTTCAATGTGGAAAGTGAGCCTTCCATCCTCGCTGTCGCAATTGCAGTATAGCACTTACCGCTTCAGACTAAATTACAGAGGATATTAGCTATCGGGTCGGCAAACACTACTGACAAGGGGAATCCACTCACCACTGCTCCGGCAACGAGATTGATGAGTACACTCGATCTGTTCGATTGTGGAATGATGAGCGCAAAGAAGAGCTGTGCCAGCTTGCTGATACCAGACACAGGATTCAAATCAGTTTCACCAAGAGCCCGGACACCCATAATACTTAGTACAAGCGCCATGAAGACCGCGATTACTGTAGCGTGTAGGGGTACCATGTCTCCAAAAACAGTATGTATCGTGCAGATACAGAGAGTAATTGAGAGCAACAAACCGACGACAACAGCTCTATTGCTGATACGCTGGTTCTGCGGAGCGTCTTCATCCATTTGCTCGGCGCGGTGTGCAGGTACGTTATCCTCATCCTCGGTCGAATCGTCGTCATCTTGTCTCTGCAGGAGGGCATAGCGAGCTCTACTACCTGGTAAAAAGTTCCCAAAAGACTTTCGTCGAACGGCATCAAGTAAAGCAGGAATCGAGAGATTGGAGTCCCTCAGGAACAATGATCTGGTGGCGAGGTAGCCTAGGCTGACCACGGCATCCACCAACATGATGGCTAAGGAAATCCAAACAATCCAACCCTTGCTTCCTCTGTCCCAGTCATCGACTGGGCCGGGAGCCCATCCCTTGTACTTTGCCAGAGGACTCAGAATGGCCCATCCAACGATAGCGCCAAGTGCCATATGCATAGTCGTCTCTGTTCCCATGATGATGCCCTGCCCGACGTATGCGAGACTGGGATTCAGCGTCCAGAGCCACGTTTGGGCTGCTGCAGTCCCGAAAACAGGTATGTTTCGAAGAACAGGAAAGAAGTACGTAAGAAGAGTGGCAAATCCAGATATGGTGAAACAAAGGAGCAGAAGTCGCAAGTTTGCTGCCCAATCCGTGCCACTCCGTGCTATAGCAGGCTCACCCCCACGTGCAGCCACACTCGCTTCTTCTACTTGCTCGTCAATTTCGTTGTTTTGTGGAACAAGGCTGGCGAACCCGCCCTTCGATGCCTGATCTAGTGCTTGCTTAGACTGCGTACCCTGGCCATGAAGCACAGATATAAGAACGGCAGTACTAAAGCCGCTCGGGAATCGCAAGCGTTCTCTAATGATGACTTGCTTGCGCCTATTAAACATTAGTCAATTGAACACCGGTTATACGAAGTCAAACCATGACTGGGCATGTCGTACAAGGGCACCGCAAAAACGACGCCGAAGTAACAAAGGCCCAGCGACCAAATCACAAGCTGCCATGTGCTCAGATTTAGCGACTCTCCTTCTTCCGGAGAAAGAAGATAGTCAATAGCAGGTATCTGAAGCTTGGTCAGAAATAATAGAGAAATTGTCTGGTCGGAGATTCGAGCCGGAGTGGCCAAAGCCTCCCTGATCGTTGATACGTACTACACCAACAAATCCGCAGCCGAGCGGCATGATGGCCATACCGCATGCAACGCTTTGGACAAAAACATTTTCCACGGGCGAGAACGGAAGTTCAATATGACTTCTCAGCAGTCGGAAAATGCCAAAACCCATCAGACTTGCCGGCATGGACATGATGGAGACCCATCCTGTCTGAAGTCCAAAGTAGACATTGGCCGCACAGATGACTGTGCCGATGGCTAGACCGGCTGTGACTGCGCGGATGGTGAAATTTTGCCCGGGTATACTAGGCGCCATTGTCTTCGCCCTTTTGACGATTACGTGGCCCGTTCCAAAGCGTGTTGATGCTGAAGAAGCTGTAGTTCACAAACAGCTATTGAGGACGTTGCGAGGCGATCCTTTTTAGATTAGTCATGAACGTGGAAAGTTTAGGCTGCCGTACCCGGTCTGCTGGTGCAGCTCGACCGGCGCTGTCACGAAAGCGCGCGCTAGCACTGTAAAGCATCACCAATAGGTAAGTAGGTGGCTGTGTAACCCAGCTTTAGTTTGTTATTACCCGAGCAACGTATACGCAACTTGTATTGAGTAGTCTCAAGACTGTGTCGATGATATATGTGACAAGCTACGAGATATACTAAAATCGCCTACATTACAATCCAAAGCTATCGAGGAGCGAGCCTGCATCCGGCTCTTCGAAAGTAGTTGGAGCTGGAGCTTCTTTCTTCGCGCCTCGCTTGTTTGGGTCTGGCAATCCTGTCTTCAGTTGCATTAGAGGCAGATCGTTGACAACAAGAGAGCTCCTACGTCGCAGGAGCTTTAACGGATTAGCCTCTCCACCAATGCCTGTCGTGGATGGGTGCTGAAATTCCCAATTTCTCACTGTATCTGCGTAAGTTCCAAATCGCGAAACGTATCTTCATGATCTCGCTTACCTAAGTCCAGACCCAGAAGATCACACCCCATACGATCGTATATCTTCGCACTGTGTAGAACGAATTCCCATTCTACTCTTGGATTCACTTTTGAAGCACCACGTAAGGTTTGTAGGCTCTTGTGACGTAGCTGTCCATAAAGAACGACCAAGGCCGGATCATCTGTCAGGAATAGCCGGGAGCGAAAGTCCGGAGAGGTCGGAGTCTCCAACAAGGTGTAGACTGGCGTCTATGTCAAGTGTTAGTGACAAATAGGACTGAGGTCGAAGTTGGCATACTATTAGCGCTCGCACAGCCATATCCTTTCGTCCAAGCATCCAGAAAGCCCACGACGCCAACCATCTATCGCCTTCCTGAGCTGCCAATGGTAAAACTTCGTCTTGCAGTAACTTGCGCAGAATTGGGCCGCTATCACCTTCGTAAACACGAGTAACTGCAATGGCTAGCTGGATATCCTTCAACTGGCGGAGGCAGACTTCGACAGCATCGCCAAGTCTGCCAGCAAGGAGAAAAAAGGCCGCAGCGTATTCTACTATATTAGCCCGGAAAAGAGCCAAGAAGCGTAATAGACTTACGAAAACGACGTTTGCCTAGCAGTGCATACGCGTTCTTTTGAGCCACTGTCTTCCACCTGTCCTCCTCAAAGTTATTGAGTAGCAATCGCTGCGTCGCTGCTTGCTCCTTGTTTCCGGCAGCCATGCGCCACAGCCCTTGAAGAACGGTTTTCTTTTTCAAAGCCAAATAAAACAAACTGCAATCGACAGGACTTTTGGTCTCGCTGTTAGTGTATTCGTTTCTTGCCACGTTCTCGAACTGTGCTCGCAAATTAGACACGTCCGTAATCCACATGAAGAGGCCGCTTTCCCGAGCATGCTTCCAGAGCATAGGCCCATGTGTCTGCCGTGCGACAAAGCCAATGAGGATATCTTGAGTAGTCGAGTGGTACGCCCAATCTATTTCTCTCCAGGATAGCTGAATCTCACTGGTTCGTCCTTTTCGAAGTGCGTGTTGGCGAAAGAACAGCATGAAACGCGCGCCGTTCTCATCCATGGACCGGCGGTGCTTCTCGACAAATGCAGCACACTCGATCATGTCCATGAGCTGAATTTGCTCGTGACCAGAGAGCTGTGGAATTCGAACTTTCTTCAGCATTTCATTGAGAGAGTTTGCTGTAGTCTCTTGGAAGGGCTCCTCTTCATCATCGTGCTCATCAGCCTCAGAACTTAGATACTGCATTTGACCTCTCTTAGAAAGCGGCTCCATCACATGCTTCGGCTGTTAGTTCAAGTATTCAAACTCCCGAGTCTTTAACTTACTGTTTCCTCATAAATTTCTGTCACGTCTAGTCCCACATAGTCGTCGACAGATTCGCCTGGAACAATATATTTCAGAATCTTATGCAGAGACTTAAGGATTCGCCCAACGAGGAGACCTTTCCCAGAGAGAACACATTGGCTCAGGAATTGAGGATGAAATATAGGCAGAGGACCATTGAATCTTTGAACAGCTTCAAAGATATCCCAGGAACCATCGCGTCGCTGTGGTAATCGAATGTCCAGCATATTAGCATCATCGCTATTGACAAGCCGATCCTGGACAAATAATTGATTCCCAGCACCAATAACAAGATGACCGTCTCCAAGCCATGTTGAATCCCCGATAGGATGAGGAGTATGCTCTCGTATGCTTATCTCGCGGATTTGAGCCCATGCTGGTCCTTGATTTAGGTAGTCGAAACGCATTTGGGAAAGTAGGATGACTCGGTACGGAAATCCAACAGCCAGTATTGACTGTCCATCTGGCGTCGAAGTCCAATCCAGGTCCCGTATGAGATTATGTGCATCATAATTTTCTTCAAATTCCAGGCGGGAGCCACCGATATCCCAGATTGTGAGTTGAGACCGTGAATCATTCACCAATGCAGCTTTTTTCAGAGTGCTTCCACTCGCTAGCGCCGGTTCTTCCATCCCAGTTTCTGTACAGCAGGTGGAAAGCCAATCAACTCTCTGCTTTTGCAAATCCACTCTCGCGGTCCAAAAATCGACGCAACCGCCCTTCGTATAAGAGATGGCAACGTCTCGGGCAAACACATCCAGGAAGCCCGATGCAACAGGCGTTTTGCCAGCAGGGTCAACGGGAAGAACGTATTTCAATCCATCGGCGACATCCAGCTCAAATCGACAGAACTCATCGATACGGCCAGTAGCTATGCCATGAGTCCTCTTGGTATACGCTGGCAAGTTGACCTCCCAAACAAAGCCAGTACGTTCGGATGTTATCATAGAGATATGGGCTTTCGTTCTTGCGCTAGGTTCCGCGCGAGGCAAGGCAATTAGACAAAGGGCCGTTCCGTTCCACTGAGTTGAACACTTGGCGAGCATGTATGCTCTGCTGGACCGACAGTCCCATAGAGAAACGCTGTCTGTATCGAGAAAGACAACGAACCTGCCTTTGCGAAGAACGCAAACCCTGAGAATGTGACGGGGATGTGTTATGACGCTCCTTCGATTGAGGCCAGAATTTGGCGCAGAGCGATGCTCCGGATGATTCCACACAATACACTCTCCTGTTTCGGTTCTTGATACCACTGCACGTCCGCTGAAGTTACGATTAATTTTGGTAACAGGGGCCGAATGCCCAGACCAAACAGTTTGGAGAGCAATTCGCTGATCGTTTGTTGTAGGGCTGAATAAATTCGCGACATCGCTGTAAAACACGCCAATTCTGCCATCGAATGAATGCAGAAGTAGCGCTAGTTGGCCACTTTTTTTGTCAAAATATGACTGGGCTTCGATATGGGACATCTCTGATGATCTCGTGAAGCCTTCCAGTGATTCAAAAGCCGGTGACCTGACTTGAGCAATATTAAACACACGATCGCCCTGGGGGCTATTGTTGCCAGCACTGTCTATGGCCCAAGCTGACATTATGCCATAGCAGTTTATCGCCAGACATATTTCTGGTGTCTTGTTTGCAACAGCCACCAAGTGTTCCATAGCTACATCGTCTGTAGAAGGATCGTCGGACATTCGCACCTGAACTAGATGCTCCACGCAGGGCATGAACTCACGCCCATCAACGATACAGACAATCCAGCTGGACAAGTCGCTCTGTAGATCACTAGAGGCAGCATTGATATTGATAGACCCCCAAAGTTGCCAGTGTTGCCCGTCTGCAGTTTCCGTGGTAGCCCAGATACGGACTAGACCGTCTAGGCAGAATGTATAGAGAACATTGCTCGCAGATTGGTCCACGTGGAGGGGCCTCCGCCAGCGTACCATGGTAACCACATCTGGATGCGGTAGGTATGAGTGATCGAACCGAACTTCGTCTCGACCGTACGCTAGCCGACGCCACACTTTTGGCAATTTATCATGATGAGAGATGGAGGCAATATAGGCTGAGTCGTATGAAAGAGCCGCAACTTTGGCCTTGTTCGGAAGTGATTTCTGCCATGAGCATCGAATCTCCTCTTTCGTAGAATAAAGTGACAATGCAGATGATGCAGCGAGAAGTTCCTCTTCTCGGCCCCATGACAACGCAAATGACTCTCCAGTTGCGACTTGTGGTGTTTCGAAAGACGCTTCTAATGCCCACTGGCTGGTGTCAGCTCAGTTCGGTTGTAGCCTTATCAATTAGTGGCCATTCTGACCTTGTATGGATCTTCCGGTCGGGCGCTCGGTCGATACACTCGGATTGAGTTGGTAGTGCAGACAGCTATCTTGCCACTCGCATCGTCAAAGGCGATGGCTTCAAGTTCGTCATCATTTTCATCGTAGATAGCTTGTATGATTTTTTGCGGGTCGTCCAATATTGTCAGCGCACTGCCAGTGATATAAGCCTGTGTTGTTGCAACGAATAAATCAGCTTAGCCACGATCGCGTGGTAGGAAAGCTCACATTGACGTGTTTGTTGGCCCAGAGGCCAGTAGCGAATCCTTGAAGCCTTGACTGCGGCTTTCCTGGTAGAACGGCGCTCATGCTACCAGCTTTTCATGTATTCTGGCATTCGCGCTTTGTCTAGCCACTGCAGTTTCAATGATGTCGGCCGTTCGAAGTTCAAGCTCGGTGCACGGGATGTCTTGGGGAGCTCATATGCTACCTATGTGGGGCCCCGTGCATCATCGACCTCGACTGACGAATTCTTGGCCCTGCGACGACCCCAGGTCTATCAGCATGGTTTTGGTGTATCGTTCTGTACGGGGTTTCGGCAGCCTCCTTCAGTACACTTAGAAGCAGTGATCACAAAACTAAATAAAGAAGAGAGAAGTGGATCGATGCTATCACTTCACTTGAATACCAAAACAAACGTTACTGCCAGGTAACAACTATGCCCCAGAAATGAGTCTCCCCAGATATGCAAAAAGTATCTGAATTACACACATATATATATCAAAGGTTCCCTTGCAGATACGCAAAGCTTCTATACTTCACGTTTGCGCTTCTCCATGATATTGCGTCTTGCATCCATCGTCAACCAGTACGCTCACCTCCAGCAAACCGCGACGATTGAGGTGCTGTCTTGGCCGCGCGCAACCAGTCGTAGGGGTCGTTCTTGAAATCGCTCCTGACAGCGTTTCTCATTGACTGCCTGCTTGGTATTGTAGGGCCGCGCCCACTCTCTGTCGGAGATATCTGGCTCCGTGACACAAGCCTGGCCGAGACTCCATCGGTAATCGCGGAATTAGTATAACCTGGAAGCTGCTTTTCGCCTGTCTGTCGTTGCTTGATCAAAGATATATTCGGCTGAAACGACTGCTCTGAAATGGTAGAAATCGCTGACCTGTTGAAGGTCGTGTTTCGAACCTCAATGCTTCGTTGTAGGTCCGTGGGCACTGGCACCTGTGGCGTCGTAGAGGCTGATTTGCCAGGTCGCAATACTAGACCTTGGTGGAGAACTTGACGAGGTTTTCTTGTGCTTGGTGCCAAATCATAACCGGCCCCAGCCTCATCGCTGAACCTTGAGGAGGTCGCAGACTGCTCGTCTGCTTCTCTGAATGAGGGCATGGTGTTTGCCAATGTGCTCGACATTGCCAGTGGCCTCCCGGTCCACCGTGTAGGAGTATCTAGAGGAGCCGCAGGCGTGTCGAAGGCTCGAAGGTACTGGGAAACGGCCCCAGGTTGAGCAGTTGACTTCCTTGCCGATATCGATTTCCAGGATCGTCGGCCATTGAAGGCCTGATGGTGCGGTGTGACCGAAGGGTGTCTAGCATCAGTGGTTTCTGAAACTTGTCTTGAATGTCGCCAAACTTGGAATGCCCGGCTTCTTTTATCTGCATTATGTCTTTGCTGGACCATTGCCGCCGTGTGTCCTCGACCACTTCCTTGCAAAGAAGAGATTGACCACGATTTCAAGGCTTGCCGCTGCTTGCGCTGTACCCACATGTTCCAGCTTTGCGCATCCTGCTGCGCCAATTGTTCGGAGAGCTCTCCCCAATTGCTAAGTACATGCTGGACTGCATATTTGTGCCCAGTAGCACGCTGCTCCTCGTTTTGGCTAGCTGCCGCTAGCCATATTTGAACTGCATCCAGCTTCAGGCTCCGCGTCTGTGATTCAAGATGCTCCTTCGCCTCGGCAGCATCAGAAGTGTACCTCTGTACCGAAGAACGCCATAAGCGCAATGCAGAATGGAATTGCCTCTTCTTCCTTGCGGAGGATACCTCCTTGTAGCGAGCCCTGAGCTGCTGCCTTATCTCTTCTTTTCGAGAAGCCTGTTTGGCTTCATAAGCACGATCAAGCACCCGTAGAAATCTTGATGCCATGATGAATAGTCGCGCTCGATATGCGTAATACTCACGTTTGCTCGTATAGTCGAGAAAGTGCTCAACTCGGCTTAAGGCAGCCGTGACTTGGCACTGCTCAATAGCGCAAGCTGCTCTGCACTGCTGCGTCCTTCCATTCTCGATCACACGAGTCCACTTAGCCAATGCACAGGTGGCACTCTGGTAGTCACTTCGCCAAACAAATGCCTGGGCCCGGGCGCGCAAGTTCCAGTTATCCAGGGAAGAATGTGCTCTTTTCCAGAGTAGGTTGGCACGATATACCTGTGCCCTTTGTTCAACTTCGGTGTGATCCCACCAGGCCGCTAGATGAGCAAACATCGGCCGGGCCAATCCAACCTGTTTACTGACAGCAAGCTGTCTTTCTGCTTGCAGAGCCTTGCTGGCCCACTGGTGTATCAGATGATTTTTCTGAATACACTGCCGGTTTTTCACCGTCAATTCCGCTTGCTTTTGGTGCAAGGTCGTTAGGTTATGCCACAACCGAACAATGCCTCGTTTGGCACGGTGTGCGGTTTCGTGCCGGATACTTTGTTGAGCAGTACTGCAGAGCCATTGGCACATCGCGCGTTTCGTTTTGTGGATGCGATATATTTCGTAGATGGCTGATGCCGCTGCTCGCAACTGCTCCTCTTGGCAGGCAACAGCACGACGTAGCTTTTGCACGGCAGTGGCGGCTCTAAGATAGTTGACGACAGGTGCTCTCGAGTTTGGAGCATTACTCCAGCCTCGGAAGCAGCGAAACCGAATCATGTGTCGGCGCGCTACGGCCTCTTTCTCTACTCTGGCCGCAGTTATTTCGGCCCAGTGATTGAAAGCTCTGCTGGCCAGGTATATTTCTCGGGCCCGGCCAGCACGGTTCAGCATAGCAGTGTAATCACCATGGTGCCCAACTTCCTGCTCTCGTGACGTTTTCAGACGATGATTGGCAGTGGGAGCAGGCAGAAGCGAGCTCTTGACTGTGGGCTGCTTTGTGTTCACCGCGATTGATGATTCTGCGTGGCGAGTAGAAAATAGAGTTGCTCTTGGAGACTTCATCTGCCAAGACTCGCTCGTACCAGGGCCTGTCATTCTTTGAGTGTCGATTGTGGGTGAAGCCATGCGATCCGACAACGGCATTGAAGATGCACCTCGAGTTTCCCTCTTCTTGCTCGCACTACGCCATCGATCGAGTATTGTAAGAATTGATGGTCGCGTTAAGGCAGCTCTTAATACGGGCATCTCTATTCCGGCCTCCGGGTACTCGGAAACATCCTCTGTAGGGACTTCAAAGCGAGTGATAACAGGCTGCGTCGAGGATTGACCGGCCCCTCGTTGATTACTCTGTTGACTGCCTTGCGGTTGAGAAGGGCCACTGAGAACAATTTCGAAGCTCGGATACGGGCTCAGAATCGGAAGAGGAATGGATGTGGAGGGTGAATATCTGGCCGCTGATTTGGACTCTGTTTCGATGCCTTCGTCTTCGTATTCTGAAGCGCTGGGCCACGGCGTAAATGGCTCTCCAAGATTCCCATGAAGCCGCTTGGATGCTGATGATGGCTCCAGACAATCGATTCCAAGATGATTCGGGTCATCCGACGAGGAGCGCGATGAGCGTGATGCTCTCTGTGAGACTGGGCTAGAGTCTCCATACTCCAATGCTATTCCCATGCTAGCCAAGACGGCTTTGAATTTCACGGGCAGACTGCCGGAGCACTTTTCTCCTCCAATACGAAAGATCAGCCGCGAAAGATGATTCTCATCATCTGGATCGATACCATGTTTCGGGAGCACTTCATCATAAGCCTTGAAAAGTGCAGCTGCAGGAAGCGGTCGCGCGCCGTTTGGATCATCCAGCTTTTCTTGGGCGATGGAGACGATTTCGTGCAAGATTTCGATATCTTCGACGCGTCAGTCTCACATTACCGTCGTACTTTAAGTATATACAAACCTTCATTTGAGTAATAAGGGTCCTGAGTTGTCGATGTCCACGCTGGGGAATGTGAGTCGATATGATAGTGCGGGAGCGACGGTAGTTTGGTCTTTGACGGTAGAAACGGCGCGTAAGCCACTGAAATTGTATGGCACACATTAACTCATGCCGATGCTGGTTCACATGAAGAATGCTCGAGACATACTTGAACCCATATTCGGGAGCGCTTGCTAGCGGTCCATAATAGAGGCAGAAGGCGAACAAGCAAAGCTTATGTCGAGGTTGGCCAGCTCAGACACGGGATGTCGTTGATGATTCATGACCAGTCAAATCGAAGTTATCGTTTCAATCACCGCGCAGGTTGCGTAATAGTTTGCGGCGATTTTGGGTGTTCAGCAAGATTGAAGCAAATCGATGCGAAGTAGAAATATCGGTCTCCATCGCGACATAGTAGCTACCGAAGACGATGGGGCACGCTCAGCCACGGCTTTACGCGTTGAAAGGTGTGGGCCATCACGCGCACGCGCCATCAATCGGTACCACATGTCAACAAAAATGTCAAAGTAATTATTATTTATCTTCTAATAAATAAAAGATTACTAA
>JAPFUP010000446.1:0-11763 GCA_030780425.1 Beauveria varroae | reverse complement strand
ATAGTATATTATAATACTAGAGATACTACCTTTAAGAATATACTTATACTAAGCTATATCCTTATAAGAAAAACTAATTAAATATAGTTACTATACCCTTCCCCTTTCATAAGGACTATAGTTAGGATTTTAGGAAATTCTAGGTATTATAGCGGTTATAGTAGTAGTTTAAAGTGTAAGTATTATTTTTCTACGCGACGCGACTTGGTACTAGTACATATTTTTATGGTTTTGCGAGCGGAATTACTTAGACCCACTGTAGATACGAACCTACCCATTGCAATGCCTGAACCAATCGTATACGAATAGGCTCGCAGCATGAGTGACGCTGACAGCGTTGCGTACGACATATTGAGCCACGTGTGCGGTTGAGTGCCATGTACGGCTCAATGCGTCAAGCAAATGTCACAGGTTGCTCGATTACGGCGATCGTATTTATTTGGCCCTTTTTTAATAACTGCTATTTCCAGTCGGACTCTTCTACAGATGGCAGCGCTTGTTACGTACCTACATTGACACCTGCCATGCGCTAACGCCGCCTAGTAGCATGCTGCTCTCCGGAGCAGGTAGTCTTTGTTTTAGAAACGGTAAGCAACGATGGGAGGAGAGGCCAAGTCTATCGGTACTTACTATTCAATCTTTCTTCTTATTGGCACTCCTAATTCGTGCTTGCTCGAGACAGAGGCACCGATTGTGGCCTGGTTCACATCAATGAAGATGTGGGTCTACATTTGTATGTACTCTTGTCGGAAGAGAAAGAAATGATGATGTATTGTGTGTTACGTTGTGGGCAGAGCCACGAGCTACACCTACTCGCCACTACCGCTCTTGCTCTTACTTGTCTAGGACACATTTCTTGAGCGTTCCGTTTGCTTGGGTTTTGATTTATATCGAATCTTTAGCGTGTATTCTAGTTCTCATTCGATGACACTCACAGATTCGGTGCATTGCCTGGGCTGCTCTTGTTGCTCTATGCTGTGCTTATTTCTGGGATCATCATCTAGTTCTCTACCTAGCATTGGCATCCCTAAAATATTTCCGTGGTCTCCTTTCTCGTACTCTCACCCATTATCTATTCCCGGCTTTTCTATGATCTCAGTTCTTTGCTCCATATACCCGTTGTTCAGACATGGCTTTTAGCCAAACCCTCATGGCTATCCTGACCGCCGCGGCGCGCGTCGCTTGCCACCCCGCACGTTGAGAGGGCCTGAGAGTTTGGGGGAGATAACCCTTTTAACGATTTACCAAGCTAGCTTAACTTTGTTTGAATCGTGCGGCAACGACTTTCATGGAAGATCCGTTGTTTTTGACACCAAAGTTGACTCTGCCGTCTACGTGCTTGAGGTCGTTGCCTGGGATGAAGAAGATGAGTCCACAACCGCCACTCAGACAGTTCTGCATCCTGCTCTGGGCCTGGTATCAGACTATCAGGTTAATAACTTACCAAGTCCCAGTGGATCCACAGTTACATCGACTATTACGTCTTTCTGCACGCAGACTGTCACAGTGGCCTCTCCAACTAAATCGTCATCAGGTAGCCTTCGGCCGCCTAGTAGCCACGTGCCGTCTGGTCGCTGAAATTCCCGCGCCAACCATTAATACAAAAGGCAAGAAGATATTGACGATGACATGAAGCAGATCGCTGCACTTTACCCCGTCATCCGTACTATAGGCACAAGGATACTTAATGATCAGGTCCCAATGATGTATGAGGCTGCTTGGCAAGGGGATTGAAGCTGTTCTGTTTCTCGGTATCCGGGAGCCTTTGATATGGTCGATGAAGACAACAAGATCATTGCTGGTATCAACGGTGACTGAAACTTGGTCCACACCGTCAGTTTAGGTAACGAGCTTGTTCGACGATGGTAAAAACATTCCATTGTGGCATCATCAAGGCAGTAAGGTCTGCTAGTTCTACGCTTCGCGCGGCGAAATACAAGGGTCTGGTTGTATCTGTTGATGCCTTTTATGGCGGTTCAGGCTGACCCAGAACTCTGTGATGCTTCCTACTATGCGCCGTGAATGCCCATGCGTTCTTGTGATAGCACTATTACGAGTTCCCGGGCGGGATGTTGGTTACTTCAAACAATTGATCGCGTCAAGTCCGTTGTGTCTACCTCTAAGAGAATTGTCATCACTGAAAGTAGCTGGTCGAGCAAGGGACTCGCCAATGGTCTTGCTGTTTCGGGCCTATGTAACCAAAAGATGGCGTTAGAATCCATTCAAAAAGCTTTCGTCGACACTCTTGGAGACAAAATTTTCTTCTCCACCTTCATGACCTCTGTAAGGCCAAGGCTGCGTCAACATCTGATGCTGACCGATTTTGGGGAATCAAAGCGCTGTTGCCCAATGCGACTTGTGAATGGCTACAAAGAACCCCCAATAAACCTCAATTTTCCTACCCGACCGAACCGCCAGAGCCAACTGAATCGAACTTTCTCACTACGTCGCAGCCATGGTAGTTCGGGTATCAGCTACACGAGAGGTGAGTGCGTGGCACATGTATATGTTTTATACCACTGGGCTAGGCACAAGAAGTAGACGGCGTTACTTCGACAAATTCTCCTCCTCAGCAAATGGACGTAGATGCATATCCACCCGCAACTAGGCGGACGTAGGGCCCAGGATACGTGTTCGCTACTTAAAATTTTACACTTTCAGAAGGTCATAAATAAAGCTATCTAGCTCAATTATGCGAAATCTATCGTTCCATGTGGCAGTCCAGTCAGTGTTCGTCCATGAAGACGATAGACTCCCGCGCCAGGCGAAGAGCTCGACGTTCCAGCCCATACGTAAAGCTCTCTCGACGTAGCGAAAGAATCCATCCGAATATTGCGCGGGTTTTGCGTCGCCAGTGGCCAAGATAATGGTACCCTGTTCCTGGAAGTGCTCCATTACGGCCTCGGCGATGCGCGTCTGGAGTGTTTCGTCAACAAGATCTTCCACATATCTGCATACGGATCTTGAGCCGGTCGCGGACAAGAATTCTACCCGCGACCCATTGACACCACTGTTTTCGATACATTTGCGCTCCCTCACGTCCACTTGATACCCAAGTTCACGCAAGTCTTGCACATATTTGGGCTCTTTTCGACCGGGAAGAATAGAGCACCCGACATGAAGACCGCGTGAGAAGCGACCACGAACAAGTAATTCTGTCAAGAATTGCAAGTTGAGGCGTGGCAAATGTGAAAATCTTGCAGCGTCTGCAATACGACATCTCTTCCTAAGTGCTTTCTGGAAGCCGATCTCGATATTCGACATGTCCAAAAAGATGTGAACGCCATGGAGTGAATTTAATGGAAATTTTCGCATCAAATAACGATCTGCTGTAGAGTATGGAATGAGAGTTCGAGTGAGAGATTGGTGAGCTCCTTCAACAGTACGCGCGGCGTCGGATATAGGCAATTGAAGGGTTTTGTCGGCCAAGTCGTTCGTCAGTATGCGCCCGAGCTGCGAAGTTGGGTTTTGCTGCCTCTGCAGGCCGATGTGCCTGAGGCGATGCTCGACAGCCGTTAGAGATCGGTGTAATGATGCTTCAGATGTCTCTTTTGCAGATGCGTTCCCCGTCCTGAAGGATGAGCAGCCTTCGGAATCCGAAACAGAAAGTAGCTGAGTAGATGTGTAGCATGTCGAATGAGTTAAGGTGTTGGAGGCCGGCGAAGTTGTATCATATTCTTGCTTTGGTGCTGAGTTCAACGCCTGTAGTTGATTGATGACTTTGGACAGATCTCCGAGTCTAGTGCCGTCTATTGAAGGAAGTTGATGACTCAGGATGTGATGGGGCGGATGGAAGTCCATCGTGGCGGTTCGTAAGCTAGAAAAATCGCCAAGCTTTGGACAAGACTGAGGCCTGGGCTGCAATGGTGTTATTGGCTTCGACAGACCGCCATCGTGCGTTGCCAATGCTAATAATCCCTTGTCATCATGATATGGCAGGTCGCCAATCATAATGTGAAATCGGAGCAAAAGAAAGTCTTGTAACCATCAAACGAGAAGCAGCGCAACGATTGCACGAGGCTGAGGCGGACATGAGTTCGCGAGCAGAGAATGTATCCAGCTGGTCGCAGTCTGCGGGACAGAAAGGCCAGCGAAGGAAGAACGACGTGTGGCGACCAAGTTTGAAGCGAAGCAAAGATACAGGCGCAGTGTAGAAAAAGCACACGACAAGATTGTGCCTTGAGAAGGGTGAGGGCAATAGAGAACGAGGACGACACAAAGCTGAGCGTTCAAGATGTTATAAGATGGCAAAGTACAGTACCATTATCAGTCGGGGGAAATGCGCTGCAAATTTGGTGAGTTCGATTGCCCAATATTAATACTATCAAATTTGGCCATGGCAATGACGAGGAGATAGATAGTGCATGAGTCGTAATGTGGAGATTGCCACCAGCTAGGCGTACTTGGCATCGTCGAAAGGAGTTCAGTTGACTAGGGACGGAAAACACGAGAGTATCTGTCATAAGAACTTATTGAACGAGTAAGAACATCGAATAGTATATTCGACGGGTATCAAGGAAAAATATACAGGTCTCGGAAAGATAAGCTCTAGCGTTGCAAGAAAATACATCTCTCTGCGGAAAAATCGCGGCCCTCGCTCTATAGTTTCCAGCATTTCAACAGCACTTTCAATGGCACAGAAGAGGCAACAAGACCTTTTACCGACGGGCATCCAGACTGGCTCTAGTGAGATCCAGGCTGGGCCGAATGGAGCTGCTAGAGCTCCGTCGGCGCCTCGCCCGTTGTTCACTAGGCTCACCTGGCTTTAAACCCGTAGTTCTAGCGAAAAGGTTGAGAATATCGGTCAGTGAAATAACACCAATTAGCTTCCCAGAAAGGCGGGCGCCGGCCAGCGCAGAGGCTGGAATTGTAGCTGCGAGCGCTGGAGATGCTGGCGCTCCTGTAGAGGACGCTTGCGCAGATATCAACGGGGTTGCTGGAGCAGAGGGAGAGGGTGACGCCGTTTCCACCACCCACATGCGATGTGATCTTGTTGCCACTAATTTTGCAACAGTATGAGCCAGACTAGAATTAGGGTTGACATAGAAAACCGGAAAGGCGTCCTGCCCCTTTTCAATGCCACGCTCATTCAGAACAACAGAAATGAAGTGCATGCAGGACGAATTAAGAAGAGGAGCGCTTGAAGTGTTCGTGAGATGGCGAACATCCTTGGTTGAAATGTTGCCAACTACGTTATGACCATTGTCAACAACGGCAACACTCGTCAGCCCTTCTTCGTTCATCGTTGTGAGAGCTTCTGAAAGAGGTGAATCAGAGCTGCGGCAGGATTAGCGACCATGAGTGTGCACAGCAGAAACGAAGCTAACTCACTTGACTGAAATCGTTTTTTGCGTCCCTATGCCAAGATCACGTAGCATAGCGGGGTAGAGTCGATCGATTGTTGGAAAGTTCACACCCTCATTCCAAAAGAAATCGGCCACACGCAGCTGGCTCATCACACCAACGACATGTTTAGACAAGTCAGAAATGACTATTCGGTGTATTCCGCTGCCGAGAATTTCAATGCCCTGTGCTAGACTACTGCTGGCATCAAGCTGCACTGTTGCTTCTCTACAGAATATTGGTTGCAAAGTACGTAGAGGTATTCTTTGGTTTTGCTGGGCCTTGGATATGATATCGTTGAAAAGGGCAACTTGATGATCCTCGGGTTTCATTAAGCCGACGACGAGGAGAAGGTATGTATTCAAATCGCTGAAATCGAAAGTAGATGTGACGCTATTTAAGGTCTGGGAGTCGCGAACAAGGACGGCGTTGGTGGGGCAGTTCAACAGCATCTGGTCAGTATTAGCTTGCAGTATTTCGACATCAATGATGGATAGGGAAGGCTACCTTTGTTGCATGTTCCACACTGTCGTCCAGCTCGACCCAGCAAACATCTTCTGGGTAGACGAGCTCGCCAACCGTGATGTCTCTCCAATCCCGACCGCTGAATCTGTGGTTGCTATGCTTCTTCGTGGGCGGATTGTTCATCAAATCTTGAACGGCGGCTTGCGTCAGTGACTTGGGTCGGTGTCTAGGGGAAGATGGCGTAGTGCGCATATTTTCAGCGAAGCTCTGCCGGGGTGTGGAAATATTGACGTTGGAATTAGACGGACTGCGTCGGGGGGGTTGTCGGGGTACTGATGGAGCCGTTGTTGACGCAGGAGATGATTGCTCGGGTAGGGAACAATCGCTTTGATCTGCGATTACTCGTGCATTAGCAGCTGGGGAAGATGACATGATGATGGTGACGATGGTGATGTAAGCTTTACTCTGAACTGAAGGTAGTCTCGCGTGCCACAGTGAGGAGCCTGAATTAATTAGCGGGGGCGGGGACTGTGGCCGTCTCCGGAACTCACGGGTTTGCGGGGCTTAAGAATAATAGAGGCAAAGCGAATGTCTTTCTAGTTATCCCACTACCTATAGCCACAAAACGATATATTGAACTTGATCGTTAGGGACAGTTGTTGCATACTCATCTTGAACAGAAAGCTATATCCAAGTCGTAAAAGTCTTTAGTACCAAATCAGTAGGCCCAGCACAACACCACCTATTGTTGTTGTCCGAGTAGATTTAAAATTCAACTACTTTAGAAGCTAAATGTGAACAGCTCATATACATCTGGCATTGCAAGACTCGCCCGTCTAGGTTTGCAGTATTGCGACTGACTCAGCCGCTCCTGGATCAGCCACCAAACAGAGGGGAAAGAGCCTCACAAAAAACCACAATCCGGCTGAACATTGATATTGCAAACCCACACGCGTACTACCACCACGAACGAGTTTACGAACCCCACTGAATGCTCGATATCACGCGCTAGGTACCTGCTTATAGCAGGCTGGAACACCAGTGTATAGATGTCACAAGAGTTGTCGCAAGGTCTGCGTGGACCGCTGTTCTGCTCTGCTACATAATCAGCTCTGTTAGAACATAATCAAGTTTAAAGGTATGTGATCCTGGTGGCATAGGTAGGGAGCCACCATGGCTAGGCTACTCGTCTGTGCGCACCGGTGATCAGTGTGCATATGTCCTCATCAGCCAAAGGTCTCTGTGTAAGTAGATCGGTATGAGTACTCCGTACCTACAGGATGCGACACCGGGAAAGTCGCGTTGTGAGCTCGCGATGTGAGCCTAAGGCGGTGGACACGCCACAGCTCAAACAAAAAAGCACCGCCACATTGTGCCACAGCCAGGACAAGCCGTCACCGCCCGTCGCAACCAGCCTGCGACAAGGACCTTTGGAAAATAAAAAGGCAATCGCTTCTTTTCTTTATTGGCTTGAGTCTTTGTAGTCTTGAAATATGATCCTCCTTTGATTATCGAGTTCCTCTCAAGAAAAGGAGAAGAACCTCTGAACAGCGATTTCCTTTGCTTTAGGTGGGGACTTTAACCTCCCTAGGTACTGTACCTTCTACCCAGGTACCTAAATATTGCCTGGTCGCTGTAAACAGCTACAAAAAATTATCATTATTTTTCCTCGCCCTACCCCCTCCATAACCCTCCCCTCGCGGCCACAGCGCGCGTCCGGATACATACCCAAATACCAGCTGCTTGCTGCCTTCTGCCGCGAAACCACTCTGTTCCTCGTTCCTTACTTCTGAGTACCTTAAATTCGCGGTTTCTATCACCAACTTAGCTCAACACAGCGTCCCAAGCGATCTGGTGCGATCCCCCTCCCCCGCTCAAATTCGTACACAGTCGCTCACCTCTAAGCAGCAATAGATCGCAGGCGCGGTGGAAAGATTACATTCACGTGTTTGTTATTTTGCCACAACCCTTTTCTAAACTGTGATATATGATCCAAAGTTCCACATCAACCGCCATCATGTCAGTCCTGTCTGCCGACATTCACGCTGAGCTGGCGCAGATGCTCCAAGGCCTCCAGTCCGCCGACAACTCTATCCGGTCGAGAGCCGAGGAGCACCTTCAAAGTAACTGGACTGTCACACGCCCGGAAATTCTTCTCATGGGTCTCGCCGAACAGATCCAGGGCGCTGGAGACGAACAGGTCCGATCTGTAGTCAACACCTCCGATTCTCGCGACTAATCTGTCACAGACCCGATCCTTTGCCGCTTTGCTATTTCGACGAATCTCCTCCAAGACTCGAAAGCTTGAGAACGGACAGACCGTCGATATGTTTCTTGCAATTGCCAAAGACCAGGCCGCCGTCATTCGTCAGAAGCTACTAGAAACACTGGGCAGCGAGACGGACAGAGCCGTACGCAACAAAATTGGCGATGCAGTCGCGGAAATTGCGCGCCAGTACAATGAAAATGGTAGGCTTGGCCCATGGTCTAAGCCGACATCAGTAATTTGGGTGGTGGTGCTAATGCCTCGCAGAAGATCGTTGGACTGAAGTGCTCCAGGCACTATTCCAGCTCACACAGGCACCCGAGGCTGACAAACGCGAGACGGCTTACCGTGTGCTTGCCACCACTCCTGATGTCATCGGCCAAGATCAGGCTGATGCTGTTCTCCTTGCTTTCCAGAAAGGATTCAAGGATGACGCAGTCAATGTATGCAGATCAGAAAGCAAAATTCCCCCAAGCACCTGCTCACGCATCGTTCTAGGTCCGTCTTTCTGCAATGGATGCTTTCGCTGCTTTCTTCAGAAACATCGACAAAAAGAGCCGAACCAAGTACTCGGCCTTGGTACCAGATGTTCTTAACATCCTCCCGCCCATCAAAGACTCCCAAGAATCCGACCATCTCAGCAAAGCTCTCGTCGCGCTCATTGAATTGGCTGAGATTGCCCCCAAAATGTTCAAGCAGCTTTTCCAAAACCTAGTCCAGTTTTGTGTCTCTGTCATCCAGGACAAGGAACTTGACGACGTCTGCCGACAGAACGCTCTTGAGCTTATGGCCACATTTGCCGAATACGCCCCTTCAATGTGCCGAAAGGACCCTTCGTTCGCGTCTGACATGATTACCCAGTGTCTGAGCTTGATGACGGAAATTGGTGAAGACGACGACGACGCTGCAGAGTGGCTCGCCTCTGACGATGTAAGAGATATAACAAGATTAAAGTCATGAAGATTAATGCTGACGTTTACGATTGTAGCTGGATCAGGATGAAAGCGATCAAAATCACGTTGCTGGAGAGCAGACCATGGATCGACTTGCCAATAAACTAGGTGGACAGGCTATTCTTGCGCCCACGTTCAACTGGCTACCCCGTATGATGCAGTCGGGCTGGAAAGACCGACATGCTGCTTTGATGGCTATCTCTGCCATTTCTGAGGGCTGCCGTGATCTCATGCTTAGCGAATTGAACCAAGTGCTGGATCTTGTCATTCCTGCCCTGCAACACCCGCACCCTCGCGTTCGGTGGGCCGGCTGTAATGCTCTTGGCCAGATGAGCACGGACTTCGCTCCCACAATGCAGAGCGAATATTATGACCGCGTCTTGAAGGCAATTATTCCAGTTTTAGACTCGCCTGAGCCTCGAGTCAAGTCTCATGGTGCTGCCGCCCTGGTCAACTTCTGCGAAGAGGCTGAAAAATCTACCCTGGAGCCATATTTGGATGACCTTTTGTCTCATCTCTTCAATCTCCTTCAGAGTGATATGAGATACGTGCAGGAGCAGGCTCTCTCCACTATCGCTACTATTGCTGATGCCGCCGAGGCTGCATTCTCAAAGTACTATGACACTTTAATGCCGCTCTTGGTGAACGTACTGCAAAATCAAAGCGAAAAGGAATACCGTCTTCTCCGTGCCAAGGCTATGGAGTGCGCAACGCTGATCGCGATTGCCGTTGGAAAGGAGCGACTTGGTCAGGACGCCATGACTCTAGTAAACCTGCTCGCTAATATCCAAGCTAGCATTACTGATGCAGATGATCCTCAAGCGCAGTACCTGATGCACTGCTGGGGTCGCATGTGTCGTGTTCTTGGCGCTGACTTTGTTCCTTTCATGAGTAGCGTCATGCCACCCCTGCTCGAGCAGGCGATGGCCAAGGCTGACATTCAGCTGCTGAATGACGACCAGGAAGCTGAGGCTTTGCAAGGTGAGGAGGGCTGGGAATTTGTTCCTGTGAAGGGCAAAATGATTGGCATTAGAACCAGTACCATGGAAGACAAGCACATGGCGATCGAACTACTTGTTGTATATGCGCAGGTGCTCGAGGGCGCCTTCGCCCCGTACGTCGCTAACATCATGGAAGTCATCGCTCTGCCGGGTCTGGCATTCTTCTTCCACGATCCCGTCAGATACATGTCGGCAAAATTGGTACCCCAGCTGCTGAGCTGTTATAAGAAGGCCTACGGAAGCCCATCTAATGAGCTAGCCGGATTGTGGAACGCAAGTGTGGAGAAACTGATCGAAGTTCTTGCCGCCGAGCCTGCTATTGATACACTGGCCGAAATGTACCAGTGCTTCTATGAGTCCGTTGAGGTGGTGGGCAAAGACTGCCTCAATGCAGACCACATGACCAAGTTCATAGATGCTGTTCACTCCACGATTGTTGACTACCAGGAGCGCGTTGCACAGCGAGCGGAAGAAAGAGAGAGTGCCACGGCAGATGACGTTGAAGATGATGCAGAGGAGACACTTATTGCCATCGAGGATGACCAAACGCTCCTGTCCGATATGAACAAGGCATTTCACTCCGTCTTCAAGAATCACGGGGCCACCTTCCTTCCTCTATGGGAAAAGCTCCTGCCAACATATGAAGGATTTCTAACTTCTTCCGACCCTACTCAGCGTCAGTGGGGCTTGTGCATAATGGACGACGTGCTTGAGTACTGCGGTCCGGAAAGCATTAGATATGCCAACTACATTTCACAGCCCCTCATTGATGGATGCCAGAATTCCTCTCCTGCTGTTAGACAAGCGGCAGCCTATGGTGTTGGTGTCGCTGCTCATCGAGGAGGTGCGGCCTGGTCTCAATTCCTGGGTGGCGCTCTGCCCATCTTGTTTCGGGCTACACAAATCTCCGATGCACGGAATGATGACAATGTCTATGCTACTGAGAATGCCTGCGCATCGATTGCCAAGATCCTGCACTACAATGCCAGTAGCGTTGGCGATGTACAGACTGTTATCACACAATGGATTGAGACTTTGCCGATTACCAATGATGAGGAGGCCGCCCCGTATGCCTATGCGTACCTTGCAGAGCTTATCGATCAGTAAGTTGCTCTCTATAAGGAAACCAGAAGAGATACTAACTCGGGTCACAGGGGCAACCCAACTGTTATGGCTCAAGCATCTAAGCTATTCGTCTTCATAGCACAGGCTCTTGAGGCTGAGACGTTGCGAGGTCAGACTGCAAACAGAGTGGCCATAGCGACCAAGACAATGCTTACAGCTGCCAACGTCGATCCTATGCCATTGCTGCAGCAGTTTTCCCCGGATGCTCAACGCACAATCATGGGCTTTTTTTAGCTAGAGGAGCAGGTATAGAGGCCCGAGTCGGGCTGTAGATTTAGTTATGGAGTTGGTATGGAAAGAAGATGTGTCGAAAACGTTAGCAAAGGTAGACAATATCTATTGACATTGGGAGATGCTTGAGCCGATAGAGATAAGGCTAAGTTGCATATGAAGAGCTACTTAGGATCATGAGTTGGTGTGCATATTTCTTTTCTCTCAGGGTTTCTTTCGGCGGCAACTGTTTATGTCGGTACACGGTCTGAATAATAGCGACAAGATCTTGCGCATTAGCTAAATAACTATAGACACAGCCTCAGCTGATACCTAATATTCTAACGGCAGCATCGATTAGCGCGTAGATATTCACGTAGGTACCTAATTAGGTACCTAC
>JAPFUP010000445.1:0-54886 GCA_030780425.1 Beauveria varroae | reverse complement strand
CCGCGCCCGCCAACGTATGGACAGAATGTGTGCCGAAGGGTAGTGGCTCATTGTCCGCTTTCTTTATAGAGTAGCCACAAGCTGGATGCTTTGGTTTATGCTTTTTGGGCCTATGGGAGTCGGCATTCATGCTGACCAGAATTACACTCGTCGACATGGATCTGATGAAGTAGTGCACTCTACGACGACATCTCAATGCATCTCACAGCTCCAACGATGGATGCAAGACAGCCCATAACATGCGTATCTCTAAAAAATGGTCAGCCTATGAGAAAGATGAAGCAATTGACGCTGAGAAAACCCCAAGTAATAGTACCAGCCAATGCATATCTGTAGTCGCGTCATGAATCATTTCCCCGAGCGTGGCGCGCAAATCACAGAAAGACTGCAGCGCCAAGCAACAAGTGCAACAAACATAAGCAGGCTGACCAGTGGCATTCATCACAAAACAGCCTTGCCGCGCGAATAAGTGGTACATTGTGACACACGGGGGAGTGAGACGGGAATAGTGGCTGGCGGACTTGGCATTGATCCAGTGTGGTTGGGTGCCAGCCAGAAGGAATCCTTCATGTCCGATGACGTACATATTCGGGTTCGTGTACTCGTCTGGCAGTGTTTACCTGAAAGGATCGTGCTTTTCACAAGCGAGTTCAAGCCTATTCGTTCTCGGCGGTTTCATGTTCCTGAGGGGAACAAGACTTCGCCGATGTTGCATTTCCTTTCAATCAATCACAGCCGAAGAATAATCAACTACATACTAGGGAACTCACTAATGAAAGTGATAGTGGCACCCAAAACTAGTCTGTACCACTGTTTTAACAACAGAATTTGGATGTTTCCTAGCGCCGCCAACGGGCGTACGCCCCTTCTCGCCCAATTCTGGAAGTAGTCATTGTGCGAGGCCACGGCGGCCCGCTGCGTCTCTTGGCATGTATTCCGAAAGAAGATTGTCTCTATAAAGGAGAATGCGTTGGAGAAAAGTCTCCGGCCCGATAAATAGACATTTTCTCCTGTTTAGGCCGTACTCCTAGATTTTGGGCCTTATTCCATCTTTCGTCCCTTCTCAGCCGCGATTCTTCAATGCTCGATTCGTCTATTCCCTTGCCGTCGTATGCACGCTCGCAGCCAAGACCACCCACATTCGAGCCCACTTGTCCGCGCTTCGGACCATCGACCTCTTCCTCTGGGGACCAACCTTTTTCTTCCAAGACTTGATCTTTCTTCTCGCCTTGCGATGGGTCTGTGATCTTACTGCCAGCAAATGGCGTCTCTATAAAGTTTACCAACTGTTCGCGGCTTGTCTTAGCTTGTGCCTGTTCGTGCTGGCAACGGTCAACATATCGTTCTACTCAATCGCCGGCACCCAATTACACTGGCGTAACGCTGGATTTGTTAGTGGAGAGTCGTCACGTAAAACTCTACTCTCAGGTGCCTATAGGGCTCTCCTTGTTGGCGCCGTGTTGGCTGCGATAAGCTTCTGTCTGCAGGACTGTTGCTCCATCCCCCCGCGCATCGTGCTGCGAATCGTCACGACCGCTACAAAATCTGCCTTGCAGATTTTGAGAGCATCTGGATGCCTTGGACTCTCTAGCAGAGAGCCATATACAAAATTGGAACAAGACGACCTTCCAAATGGCAGTGCCGAGTTGAGCCACCAACCAACCTTCGGCCAAGGAGACTTTGACGATCGCCTATTCAAGGAGACTCAAACTTGAACGATTTGTCGCATTATTTGAACGCTGTAGGCTACGTTGATCGGTGGATGGATAAGGTTCTAGGCATCCTAGACGAGCAACAAGTCGCCAATGAGACATTAGTTATCGCCGTAGGCGACCACGGCTTGTCCATCGCTGAGAACCACGGCGTGACAGCCTACCTGAACCCGAACGTGGCAAATTTCCATGTGCCCTTGGTGCTTTCCCATCCACAGCTACCAACACTTCACAGCAATGCCGCAGTGCAGTCCCTCCAGATCTTGCCAACCATTTTGGATCTCTTGCTGGAGACAAAGTCGCTGCCGGACGAGGCTTTTCATGCAGCGACCGATCTTTTGGGCCTTTATGAAGGCCAGTCTTTGATTCGGCCCATTCATACCGAATCAAGAAAGACTGGCCAGCCTGACTGGCAATTTACCGTCATGAACCCCGGCAAAGCGACGCTAGGTGTGCGAAGTGCTCGTGACCCAGCGTTGCGCCTTGTGGTGCCCATTGTCGAAGACATGGAGTGGCGCTTCACGAACCTCGAGGACTCTCCCAATGAAACAGAAGAAATTGTTGACTTAGGTTATGCTTCATTCCTCGGGACAATTGAAGAGAAACACGGGGAAAGCGCGGCTGTGTGGGCGGAGGAAGCCGCCTTCCTGGCGCGGTGGTGGGTAGCCGAAAATCGAAGACGATATCGCTACACAGAGTAGGCCGCCATATATATACTCTCTTGACATCTCGGATTTGAATATACAAATTATGAATACACAAGGTACTATTTTACGTCTATAATTCACTGTCGGCTTCCCAATCGCCGTGGGAAGGCTCCTGTAGCAGCTTATTGGCGTGGCTCGCCCTCGGATGCGGCGTTACGACGGTGTAGTTGCACGTCGGGCAATACGTCTTGTCGTTTTTGGTGGGCGGATACTTGTCCTGGTTGAATGTAGAGTTAAGCATGACGGAGCCGACGATCGCTCCAGTCTCCAGACGAATCCAGGTCTCCGCGATGGAGTTGTTCTTCTTTAGCTGTGCGCGGTTGATGCGGATCTGTCGCGCACCCCGAACCCAGTTTCCGTATCCGCCGTAGCCCGAGTGCTGGCCGAAGCACAAATTGACGCCGTTTCCAGTCACTGTCGTGTTGGGCACCAGGCGATCCCACTTGTAGCACCAAGTGTCACCGTGGTCGTGGCCTGAGAAGAGGCCAATCATGCCGGGCGTCGATGCAATGGCGCGCATAAAGGGAACGTCCTGGCCACCATATGCACAAGAGCCGTCATTGGTTCCGTCGGGGCACCATCCCTGTGCCTGCGGCGCGAGAAGATAGTCGTCGTTGATGCCGGGGTTGGTGTACGGATCTATGCTGCTTCTGCCGTGCTCCTTTTGGATGGCCTGGAACACATAGGGAGGAATATGCACAAAGCCTAGCGAGGGGATAACATGCCCGAATTGTGCCGTCAGTTCGGTATTCGTTTTTTGGAACCAGTCGACGACGCTCTGGTCGACCCAGCCTGGTTGTCCGACGCGGCTGCCGTTGGTGTGCGTCTCCTGAAAGTAGAAGCCGCCCCGAGAGTCAAAGAACCACAGGAGCAGCTCCGGAACACACTCGGGCTTGCAGCACCTGCGCGAGTACACCGGGAGATAGTAGTTGCTCACGCCGGCATTGCGGCCCGGAACCATGCGCCCGGTGCGGCAGTTGGGATACGAGTTCTCGCGCGCCCAGATAGAGGCCGCGGAGATGTTAAAATCACTGTCGTGATTTCCGTAGGTGGACGCCCACAGCAGGCCCCGGTCCACGATGGGCTTCACAATCTGGTCGATGTACACGGAGCCGTTGTGGACAAAGGCATTTTCGCCAGTGATGAGGTCTCCGTTCAGGACAACAAGCTGGGGCGTTTCCTTGTGAAGGACATTGTTTAGGACCTTGACCGAATTGATGTCCTGCTGCGGACCCCAGGTGTCCCATGCATCTGCGGTGCAATACAATCAGCCAGCCGCCACAGGATACTCCAGTCCAACAAGCATACTTTCACCAAAATGAAGGTCCTCAAATACACTGATTTGAAAGTTGTCGCGCCTGTCGAAAGTAAGACGGCGTTCTGCCACCGACGGTGCCTCCACGGGCGCACCAGCCGCTGGGGCCAGAAGTATGGACAAAAGCGCGAAATGCATCAGTTCCATGTTTAACACGCGTTTGAAGCTCTTGAAGCTCTCGAAAAGATTACCTGCACTTCTAGACGAGAAGTTCTTTTATAAGTTGCGACGCATTCCCGCACAGGTACCCCTGATCGCCATCAGGCGACGCCTAATGTAGCAAGTCATCTGGCCTATGGAATGGACAGTCGCTCTTCGGGAAGGCGGGCCATTGTCGATATCAATACAACCACCTAAATTCATGCCATTTCGGCAATTATCCAAGCGCAAGGAGAAAGATTTTTGCGGATCCTGGTTATAGCGATACGAATTTACCGCAACCAAGACCTTCACCGAAAGTCAGCACGCGATACTGAAAATAATGTTCCCCTTCGTCATTTCTATTGTGCAGTCTCATGACAAGAGTGATCCTGGACGAAAATCAAATAGAGGGTTGTATTGCAGCTATGCGACCAGGTCATGAGTTCAATTTGTGTTGAATGACCGGCATGTGCCAACTGATATGCATGCCAATATTGGCGCACAGTATAACGTCTACTTAGACTCTGCATCAGCCATCAGGTAGCGTGACTCGCCAAGTTTTGATGGCAATGCACCAGCGATTTGGATGTCGAATTTGAGAGCTGCTCTTCAGACCATGTATCGACCCGCTTGCGCGGAATCCTCGAGCGACATACGAAGTTAGCTTTCGTCGTGCATGGGATTTACATAAGTTCGAGGGCTGATCTGATACGATAGGATAGAACAAGTTCAAGGGGAATTTCCTCTAGACACATTGCTGGTCAGAGCACGACTCATACATAACCGAAAGTGAGCTGGCCTCTAATACAGAGTCGCCACGATCTATCGCAACACGCGACTGTACACGCTATCAGTACGTGCATTGCGCAATTGGACAGACTCGGTGCTCTAAAGCAAATAGGTTGGTGCTTAACCCTTGTGCCTGCCTTTTTGGGTCGTAAGCATCATCATGTGCTCATGTGCTCCCAAATCTTGGCGTTGGCCTTTACAACCGGAGGAGCCCTCGCAAGCCTCATGTTACATTTTCCCTGCGTCTTGCTCCCAAAATCCGATGTAGTGCCTCCCCAAGGCCGGTCTGCATTTACTGGTGCTGACCATGGCGCTGACTTGGCACGAAGCTATTGAGCAGAACCGGTTTTCGAGGATTAGCAATGCTGCGTTGGTTTACCCAAGATGTCGATATATAATGGAAAACCATGGATCAATATAATGTAGACACTGAGTTATATCCAGTTTTATATAGTATAAACTCGAACATGACAAGTCTTGTCCATCTTCTCTTTGCTATCGGCGCTGTCGCGGCTCCCTGGCCGTCTACGGCCAGACCAGCGCTGTCGATGCGCAATATTACCCGCATGACAACAGACATGCGAGGCAGGGCTCTCTCTGGACCGCAAATTGGTGGTGTAAATTTTCCTGACCCAACCCTGATTTGGGGCGACGGCTCGTAAGCAGTTCTGTCACAGGCACAGCGACTGGTCAACTGATACCGTGCACAGCTGGAAGGCAATGAGCACCTCGTCGGATGGGAAAGGTGTGCCTATTGCGACTTCAGACGAATTTTTTGACTGGAACTTGACACCAAATGATGCGCTGCCTGACAAAGGCCCCTGGGTTGATCCCAATGACCAGTCTGTGTGGGCGCCGGATCTGAACAAGAATGTAAGTTGGCCGACTTCTCTTCTGCAGCTATTTCTGCGGTGCTAACTATCAAGTCATAGGATGCTGGAGTGTATGTCATGTACTATGCTGCTCGTAGGTATAGCGGAAGTCACTGCATTGGCGCCGCCACCTCTAATACTGTCATGGGTCCCTATACACCTCAGAGTCGACCTTTGGTTTGCGACGATGACAACGGGGGTGTCATTGACCCATCTAGGTATGATGATGGGAAGGATCGATGGCTGGTGTGGAAAGTGGACGGCAACAGCAAGGGCGGCGCGACAACCTGCCAGCCAGGCCTTTCTAGTGGCGATTACATTCCTACATCCATCAAAATTCAGAGAATGGCTCGCGATGGGCTGACACTGCTCGACGCGCCAAAGACCATACTGGAAAACGAGGGCCGCAGCAATGACGGGGTTGTCGAAGCAGCCAACCTGTACAAGGTCCCCGATGGTGACTTTGTTGTGTTTTACAGCGCACACTGCTTCTCTAGCGACGATTACGACGTTGAGTACGCTTGGTCTAGCACGGTCGATGGGAATTACGAGGACCGCGGGGTTCTGTTCCGTAGTGCTGATCATATCGGAATCTATGGGCCAGGTCACTGCGACATTGACCCGAATGGTGTCAATATGGTTTTCCATGGCCGTGAGAATCCAAACGATGGCCAGGCTGCTCGTGTACTCTATAGCGCAATTCTGCACATTGATGGTCGTAATATTCAACCTTATTAGTATAAGTATAAACTTCTGAAGTATTCTTTACACAAGAATATCTCTCGATATATCATATATCGAACTCGCGTCTCTCCGGCTGTATCGTGGCGGTGTTGACTGTAGCTGAGATCTCGAGCAGAGCGTAGCATAATTTTCGATTTTGTGACGATCATACTCAATTCCAGCTCTATAGTCTCGCTGTGTCACAATACTATGCGGTTGTACGTTTTTCATCCGCTTCAGCAACCAAGTCATAGCCCGCGAACTTGCGTGCGGGTACATGTCTCTGGAACAATATGTCCAATTCTTCATATGTCCTGCCCTGTGACTCGGGTAAGCAGAAAAAGCACCAGACAAAGCAGCCAAAGCTAATTCCGCCAAAGAGAAAGCCGGTTTTGCCGCCCCAATTGGCCTTTTCGCTGTTGAGGAGAATGGGCATGACTACCATGGTGACAACATTCGCCGCAGATTGGACGGCGGTCGAAATGGCAATGGTTTTCTCGCGAAGTCGGGTTGCGGATATCTCAGAGATAATTACGAAGCAGATCGGGCCAACCGAGCTCTGGTAGATAAAAGTCCAGATATCCATGAGCGTGGCAAGTGTCCAGACAGCGCCAGGATTATGCCGAGGAATTGCCAGAGCCCCGATGATGAATAACAGAACGGTCATGATTCCAAGGCCGGCGGTGTAGATTGTCCTTCTGCCAAGTAGGAAATAGTTCATCAGCGGCCACGAGAGAATAGTGCCGACAAAGCCTAGAGCAGTATTGCCAACACCCATATGGAAGGCTTTGTCACTTGGAAGCCCAGCTTGCTTGAAAAAGTAATTGGCGTAGCCGATGAGAGGGTTGCCACCAATGACCTGGATCAGGTATACCATGACAGATATCTCGGTTCGAACGAGGTTGGAGCCCTTGAAGCAGTCCCGGTACGAGGTCGACTCCTCGTATTCACGCTCTAATCGATCAGTCTGTTCGATCCCTAGCAATATCTTTTCAATATCTGGATTGTGTTTGGCGGAAGTGAGCCTGAGTAGCGACTTGCGTGCGTCGTCTCTGCGGCCGCAGCGGGTTAGCCAATACGGACTCTCGGGAGCAAATCCAAGACCGGCGAGCAGCACCACGGGCCAGACCCATTGGACAGCCTATTTGGAGTTAGAGAAAATCTTACAAACCAGAGGAATCTCTTACGAAAGGCGCTCTGTATGCCCACTGGTCCAGCCGGCTCTCAACACCAGCCGCGCAGCCTTGGCCGATACATTGGCCAATGACAAAGGCCAGATTGACAGAAGCAGTCAGAAAGCCTCGGAGCACGACAGGACATACTTCTGAGGCGTACGTAGGAGCAATTACAACGTAAAAGCCGTATGCAAGACCGCCGACAACTTCGCCCGCGCACAGCATAGCCGTGGACGTGGCAAAGAATTGCATAAAGACAAAGCCAATGGACCATACGCAGCACATGGCCAGTGTCAGCCGGCGGCCGAAATACTGAAGCGGATAACCGCACGCCAAGGCTCCGAGTACCTGTCCGATCGGGTTCCCCATACCGAGGCCCGTCTGCCAAGCGGCGGCGACTTCGTACTTGACCGTACCGTCAGACTCGACGATGCGGTCGCCGTACTTTAGCTGAAAGGCGGGTAGGGCATAAAAAGAGGTGATGATCTGGCCGTCAAAACCAGCCATGACGACCGCGATGCAGAAGAACATAGCCCAAAAGGTAGCCTTCGGGTACATGCGCACCGCAGGCCAGAAACCGAGCTGGTGCTCAGCGATGGTCAAGTCGCGTGTCGCATCAGTTTCAGGCGCGACGCCAGCATTGCTTCCCTTGCGCACAACCTCGATGTTTTCATCTGATGGTTTTGCCATGGCGCCCGATGATTGCAGCGTTGGGATGAACGCCCTGCGGCCTCCGTCGTCGATTTATGAACACCATGATCGACATGTTGTACACCAAGTAACTCCCTAGGTCCGTCCTTTGCCGGGCATAGGAGCGCAAAAGAATACCCCGCTGGCTGATGCTACGTTGTAGTGAGATTTACGCCCAACAGTCCGAACTTTGCCGGTCATTCTAACCATGGGCGGCCAGAAAACGCCAACCCAAATTAGCGAGAATGCTACAATACGGCCAACGTACAAGGCGCTCGGTGTCAGATGGGAAGAAACTACTTGTGGTGGGCTCCATGATCAGCATACGTTCACCCTCCTGATTTCTCGTCGGAAGACGGCCCTGCGCTTGCACTCGTGAATGATGGCAAACATCGCGCTGCCGAAAGTCCTTGGCAAACCCAGCTAGAGTGCAATTGCCCATGTTCCACTTAAAGGCGTTGGTGCATAAAACTGATGTCTATTGCGTCGACAACGTCCCAGGAGTGGTCGCGACATGAGGCTTGTCACAAGTCGTTGCCGAAATCGCCGGTGCAACTTTTCAAGACAAACATCAACAGCATTGGAGAGCAGCATCTCACTGTTTCTCGCTGTGACTGCATGGCGAGTCACTGCAGCGACGAGCGCCACCCATCAATCACGGTGTGAATCATTACCCCACCAGGCCTTCACGCTCGAAAGAAACGTTGTCGCAAATGCTATAAGTATAAGAACTCCTCGGCCATACGCACAGCTTCACGGATACCATAAGAACATCAAAATGGAAGCAGTGTATTTCTGGCGAGAGTCGGACCCTGAGCTAGGCTGGCTGTCGCAGTGGTATGACTGCCCATTTCGCGACGAGAACTCAGAGAGAGTTTATCAGACAGCAGAACAGTACGTTCAGATAGACTTCAGCAACTTCAGCTAACCAGATAGTTACATGATGTACCAAAAAGCAATTCTGTTTGATGACAACGAAGTCGGCGAGGAGATTCTCGCAGCGGACAGCCCCCGGAAGGTCAAGGCACTGGGCCGCAAGGTTAAGGGCTTCAGCGACGGGGAGTGGGCGGCCAACAGAGAGATAATTGTGCGCAAGGGAAACATTCTAAAATTCACAAATGCTGTGACAGAGAAGGGTCTTTGCAAGGGCACTACGGAAGACAGCGCCCCGATTGAGGGCTCACTCATGGACATGCTGCTAGCGACGAGAACCAAAGAGCTGGTCGAGGCGAGCCCGACGGATCGCATCTGGGGAGTAGGATACAGTGCGAAGAATGCACCGGCGCACCGAGCGAAATGGGGCAAAAATTTACTTGGCAAGGTGCTCATGGAGGTGAGGGAGGTGCTGCGACAGACTGGAGGCCGGCCTGATGGAGGTGATGGGCGGCTGTGGTGACAGACAGCAAATCCGCAACACGAAGTATCATTCCCAAAGTATTGCTACCAGCTTGCTCCAAATACGTTCAAGATAATATCTAAGTAAATTGATTGAGAACAATCCCTTGATGCAGTGGTAATATGTTTATTCTATCCCAACCCATGATGCGCTTAGAGCAGTGTTCTGGTATTACATGACCCATGCCCAATGCAGAGCTCGCTTATATTGTACAGTATTATAACAAGGCCAGCTTCCAACTTTTATGCACTCATTTTTGTGTTGTCACCTGTCGCCCTCATCCGCCTACGTTTCTCCAACGCTTAGTACCAATCACGCCCGCTCTTTTGCATCTCAATGAGACGCCATCCTCTAGTCTCGGGGTTATTGACATCCTCGGGCACACGCGTGACGCCAATAGCATATGTAACCAGTTGCACCTTATCCTCCATGCCCGCTGCCAGCTCGTTGGTCTTGGCGTTGCGGTACACGTGAACCTCTTGGGTTCGGCAGGTAATGATGAAGACGGGCACCTCGCCAGGGTCGAGCATGCGGGCGCGCAGTATGTCGACGTTGCGAATGTCGAGAATGCGGCCGTCCGACTTCATGCCGGCCTGCAAATACTGCTTTGTCAGCGCCTCATATACTGAGTACTGAGCCGCCGACAGCCACAGCTTCAGCGTCTCGGTGTCACCCTTGACATAGGCATCAAGCACCTCGGGCAGGATATATTCGCGCAGCTCTTGAAGAAAAGCCTCGTTTTGGAAGCTGGGATCCATTTCGCGGAACTTTTTGACAACCATGGCCGTCTCGTTTTCGGCGAACCAACCACCGATGCGATCGGTGATGCTGCGGGCGGTCGAAACTAGAGGGTTCTCGGACTCTGCGTATTTTCCCTTCATGCTGAAAATACCTTGAACGAACTTGTTTTGGTCACGGAAGTCTCGCCAAGCCTCTTTCCAAGCGGCATCCTTGTGCAAAGTGACGCTGGTGCCAGCCTCGGGATCTTCTTGGAGGACTTCCTGGGGCTGTTTTTTGGCGCGAAGCTCTCTGCGACGCCGACGCTCTTCTTTTTCTATCCATCCGCCGTAGCGGGAGGAGCTGCCGTCATCAATGACATCCTTGACGTTTTTATAGGCTTCGGTATCGCGGATGGGTTTGGTGGCCTTGTCCATGGCATCACCGGTGACATTGGCGGCCTTGCGGACACCCTTCATGACAGGTGTTTCCCAAGTCCAGGAGGCGCCTTTGCCAATCGCACCTGCTGTCGACTTGATGGCACTGGCGGCGGTGGACGAAACAGCACCAGTAGACTTTTCATAAGCTTCGCGGGTTCTACGAACGGCTTCGCTCTCGCTGAATTGATGGGCGGCGGCGCCAATTTGCTTGGTCGACTCGTTCCATTCCTTAGAAGCCTGAAATTCAGTGTTCATGGTTTCCATGAATACTTGCCAGGGTGTCTTGTCGCCATGAGGTGGGGGAGGGGCATTGGGTTCATCTTCCTTGCCATCTTTGCCCTCTTTTTTGCCGCTCGCTTCCTCGTTCGCATCCTCCGTTGTTTCTTCCTTGGCTTCCTCCTTGGCTTCGGATTCCTCTCGGGCGTCCGGGGCCGGTTTGGGCTCCTTTGCCTTTGTCTCAGTTCCCGCGCTCGACTTTTCCTGTAGCTTTGCGCTGGTGTGAATCAGTCGGCCTCCGAACGATCGGATTTCGCTCGGAAGTAACTGCGACCGTAGAGGCGTCTGGATTGCGCAAATCGTTTGCGCAGGAAGCGTCTGCGCGACGCGACTCTGGGCAAGCCGCCGGAATGTGGGATTTACCAGGCGTCTAGACAAAGCCTTCTCAGCCTTGCCGGCGCTTCGAATGACGGCGTTCATCCTTGAATGCTGAGGATGAAATATTTGAAAGGAGAAAGTCATGGAAGACGCTAGCGATAGCGGGCCAAATTTGCTGGAGAGCTAAGTTGAAAGGCACGGGTAAACCGCGGCATCCCAGTAGTGCCAGATGAAAAACAACCGCTTCCGCAAACTAGCATGGCAATGCTTCAACATATCAGCATCAACAAAATGCGGTCAATAACGCGGCTTGCCGCTTTGCGGCCGCTTTCTCGCGCCGGCGCCTCACCACTTCACGCCCGATGGCTTTCTCAGACGACTGCAAGATTAGAAGGACGATCCAGCACCGAGTCTATGCTGCAGAGCATCTACGGCGGAGCTCCCGCTGCGCAGCCACAAGACGCCCTCAGCAACCTATCCAAAAGCATGGTGTTCGATTCGTTTGCGAGACGACCGGCCGAAAGGGGCGTGATGATGGGCAACGCACAACCCGTCAAGGAGGATAGCTATGAGCCCTATCATTTGCATATCTATGCACACAAACACAATACACACGTCACATTCACGCTGCCCAATAAGAACGCTGTGCTCTCACTGGCGTGCGGCAACGTGGGTTTCAAAAAGAGCCGCCGCGGCACCTTCGACGCGGCTTACTCGCTAGCCAAGTATACCTTGGAGCGACTGGTTTACATGGGATATGCCACCAAGGTCAATCGAGTAGAGCTGTCTCTACGTGGGTTTGGCCAAGGACGAGATGCCACCATTAAGGCTTTGATGAGCCCCGAAGGAGCTTTCATACGCGATAAAATTGTGCGTGTAACGGACGCCACGCGCGTCAAGTACGCCGGCACTCGCAGCCCTCCAAAGAGGCGACTATAATGACGGGTTGGGAAAGTGAGAGAGACACTTTGAGAACGAGAACAGCAGGGATATCGACAGAAACGAAAAGCGATGCTGCACATATACTGTACTATACATTTGTACCTTACGTTATTTCATATGGCTAGATCATAAATCCATGCTTATTACTACCATGCGCTTAAACTGCAGGTAACTAGTAGGCTCATGGTGGGTATTCTCTCCAATGCACCAGACCTCGCGATACCGCCACGCTACGAGCGTGAACCGGGCGTGCTCGATCTCCTTCCGTCTTTCTGTAGCATTGTTGATCGCTCAGTCGCTTCCTCTGCCTCGTCGTCGGATTCGAGAAGTTCGCCGTCGACAGCCGTGTGATCCGATGCTTCGAGCCAGTCCCTCGGTACGAGACAAGGCAACGCCTTGCCGATGCTGGCCGCTCTGTTGAGCCAGGCCGGCCCCGGGTCTCCGGTTAGAGCTTTACAAATATATGCGGTGAAATGATTGCAGTTTTTGCTTAGTAAATTGTGGTCGAGGCCGAGGAATTGTGCGCAGGCCGCATGAAGGGTCGCGTTGATCTCGTCTTCGGTGGCGAGCGTGAAGCCGTGCAGCAGTTCGCAGCGAAACGAGCCACCTGGAGGTGGTGTCCTAGGTTTGGACCAAAAGACTCCGGAAACGCCGCGTTTATTGTGTCCTCCATATGCATATTCGCGCCCGTTGATTACGACGCCCGAATGTAGAAACGACGTGCCAAACGTCCAAAGCATCGACGAGACCCGACCAGCCTATGCTGTCAGCGCACGTTAGAAGAAAACTAGACCAACTTACAGGTAGTAGATCGTAAACATTAATGACTATTTCGGTTTTTTGTAGAGACAGCGTCGACCTGTGGCGGCCGACCGACTGCCTAGGCGTGCCAGCCATTGTCGCTCGTTCGAGCGTAGCAGGGCGCGAGTGCGGCGATGGCAACGATTGATTGCGATTTCTATGGGTGCAAGTTCAGGCGAAATGGGTGGCAAATGTACCGCGAAGCTCGGATCGATGCTTGGTGCAGTTCGATGGATGGAAATGGGCAAGACGAAATTGTGTGTCGGAATGTCGTTGGCAGTGACGCAGCGAGTGACGCCACAGGTACCGCATGACTGGCGCCACAGTGGCTGTAAGTTACAGCACAACGGTGAACGATAAGGTGGTGATTGCATTTCGAAAGTCGAACATGATACACATTGATCTACTTTATTTTCAAATTATCAGCAGTCAATCATGCTACGCTACAAGGCCCATTGGAGAAAACAACGCCGACAGTAATCCGACACATGAGCCTAGGCTGATACCAGGCGTTCGTGGCGTTGAACGACGAATGGCATCCACCGCCGCATTACGTTGTAGATTTTCTTTTCATATTCTCAAGTCAGAAATCTAGGAAGTTGATATCTGACAAGCGGCCTGGCGGCCCATCGTACTCCGGTCGAATCGCGCCAGCGCAAACGGCAGCCGATATTATCAGCCAGGCACAAGTGAACTTCGCCCGATTGAGAATAAACTGGCGCCTGGTATCATTGGCTAGACGTGGCTTTCCAGATGGCTGCAAGGCGGTAGCTGTGATAGCTGCTGGGCCCAAAGCTCCAGGCACGTAGCTCTAATCCGCCAGTAAGCTGATGAACTAGCGGCCGACAGTGTTATCAGGCTATTCCCATACAGCTTCGACGTGTATCCATACATCGAGCAGCATTACAAATAGTATTGATGAAGCGGAACTCTTGGTGAAGGAGTAGAAGGGCGGACATGCATTGAGAACGGTGTCATGTATTGAAGAGAATCTCGAGCAGCTTAAGCACTTCTGCAGTTGAATTACACCGCAGCAATGAGATTCTACCTGGCTTTTATGCTTGGAGCAGCCAGGGCCTTCCCTGGCTCTGTGCCCTCGAGCATCGCCGAGTCGAAGCCCATGCCTGACATTGCTGTCATCATGTCCGTCCCCCCGGCTAGCTTCAAGAGCTATCAGATCGGCGGTCTCAAGAGAGATAATGCCATCCTGCACTGCCACTTAGCTAGGGATTACGCACCTCGATGCGATTACAGCACACGACCCATCCTGAATTGAGGCGACAATGACGATGGTGGTCGTAGCATGACAATGACCAATGCCAGCAATGACTGGCGCGGCTTCTACATCTACCACAACAGCTGCGACCGAGGAGTTCCGTGGAAGTACATCTGAATCGAGGCGGGCGAGACGCAGATCGTATCCTTCCTAGAGCGCTTCGGGGGTTGCATTCAGCGCGGTGATGACCAGTATATAATACATGGGCAAGAAGCTCAGCCTTTCGGCTCGTGGCTCGATATTAGCTGGAACGAGTACAAAGTTTGATGAGCTGGTATTTCGCTGGTTCGCGGCTGCGACGGTGCCATTCTGACATGGTCGCTGGACGGTGTCGACAAGTGGAGGTGCTTCAAGCAGTCATTGATTTTGGACGACATCCCATACGGCGCGTACGACAAGAAGACGATGGCCAATGGGTAATCAAGGCAACTAAGGGCGTGAATGCTACCATCGATACGAGCCCTCCCGACTGGGGCATGGAGAAGGTTGGCGCCGAGTATATTCATGTCGACGATGATCACGGTGGTCTCGTCATCTCGTCACATAATGTCAGATTTGGGAGCTACTGGCCCGAGGGTCGTGCTAAACTTGCCATTGAGTTTATAGAGCGTACAGGTTCTGTACATACATGACCTTTCTAGAAGCAAACGTAATCTCCATGTACGTCATGATGGCTCAATTATTCTTGCTCGTCGTTCAATGAGAGTACACAGGGCTCATAGCATGTAGCACAACACTCTTGACTTCAGATACAAGATGTTAACGTCGTGAGTACACGCCCAAAGCAGCATACCATGCCTGTTTTGAGGACAAAACAACATTTGCAAACGTACAATGTTGTCAGTGTGGTTGCTAGCTTGCCGGAAAAACCAATTCCCGCCGTCGCGCACCATCATGGTGGGGTGAACAAAATTCGCAGTCAATCTATTTAGCTCTTCAACCCCTCTTGGCCATTGCAGAACTGCTTGATAAACGTAGACGGATTTACTTCCTGTCAACCCCGGGTTTATTGCAGTTGTTTGGCATCGCGCCAGCTCAATAGCTCACCACGTCGCTCCTCGCGAAAGCTTCTTTCTTCTCTTCTCTTGCCATCTTTACCCCTGGCGCAGCTCGGTCTGCCGCATTTGGACTCTGTCCGCCCACGCAAAAGCGCATTCTTTACTTTTCGGTCCGGTTCTACGCGAAATCGAGAAAGATGGCTCCCAAGAAGCCAGCTCAGGAAGAAAAGATTCCCCTCGGCCGGCCAGGCAACAACCTGAAGAGTGGTATTGTAGGGGCTACTGACTGCAAGCTCGAGACTGCTTGCATCTGTTGGCGTGTTTTACTTTTGCTGACAATAAATAGGTCGGCCTTGCTAACGTCGGCAAATCCACTCTGTTCCAGGCCATTACCAAGTGCAACCTGGGTAACCCTGCTGTATGCTAAAGCCCGGCCCGCACCCCGGCCACCCTCCCTATTTAATCCACTGCGGGCTGACAAAAAAATTTCCTCCTGGACAGAACTTTCCATATGCAACCATTGATCCTGAAGAAGCCCGCGTCATTGTTCCTGATGAGCGCTTCGACTGGCTTTGCGAAAAGTATAAGCCCAAGTCGGTCGTTCCTGCCAACTTGACCGTCTATGATATTGCTGGTCTGACGCGAGGCTCCTCGACCGGTGCCGGTCTTGGAAACTCGTTCCTGTCGCACATCCGTGCCGTTGATGCCATTTTCCAGGTCGTGCGCAGCTTTGACGATGCCGAGATTATTCACATTGAGGGGGATGTCAACCCTACAAGAGATCTAGACATTATCAGCGAGGAGCTGCGGCTAAAGGATATCGAATTTGTCGAAAAGGCACTCGAGAACCAGAAGAAGAAGACCCGCATGGGTGGCCAGAGCCTGGAGCAAAAGAAGGCCAAGCTTGAACAGGACATCATCGAAAAGATTTTAGCCTGGCTGCAAGAGGGCAAGGATGTCCGCAAGGGTAATTGGGGACCCAAAGAGGTGAGTTTTACTTTTGCTTCTAGCATCTTGATTTCTTTGCTTGCTTGCTACATGATGACAAAGGGCCTTTGGCCTGAAACTTAACCCAGCTCGTCGAACCCTCACAAAACAACGCAAGAGGTGTACTGAGATAAAATTTGTTCTGAAAGCATGCAAGCATTGAAAGCATTTGATAGCTCGTTTCATTTGCTTACAAGCGGAACTAACAAAAACAGATTGAGGTCATCAACCCCCTCTTCCTCCTCACTGCCAAGCCCGTTGTGTACCTCGTCAATTTGTCTGAAAAGGACTTTGTCCGCAAAAAGAACAAGCACCTGCCCAAGATTGCCGAGTGGATAAAGGAGCACGCTGAGGGCGACCCTATCATCCCCATCTCCGTGTCGTACGAGGAGCGCCTAACGCGCTACGAGACTGAGGCCGAGTCGCTCGAGGAGCAAAAGAAGGTCGGCGCACCGTCGGTGCTGCCCAAGCTCGTCACCCAGATGCGCAAGACGCTGCAGCTTGGCAGCTTCTTCACTTCGGGCACCGACGAGGTCCGCCAATGGACTATCCGCGTCGGCACCAAGGCCCCTCAGGCCGCCGGCGTCATTCACACCGACTTTGAAAAAACATTTATTCAGGCTATTGTATATAATTTTAGCGTCCTCAAGGAGCTCGGTGATGAGTCCGAGGTCAAGTCCAAGGGCAAGATGATGACCAAGGGCAAGGATTACGTCGTCGAGGACGGTGACATTCTGCTCATCAAGGCTGGTGCCGCGAAGGGTTAGGCTTAGTGAAAATTGACACGAGTCTCTGCGGCGCTTGTAGCGTATTTGATTGTGATGGCATATGTTATTAGCGTATTCTGTGTGAACAACATATTTGAAGTCATCATGTGTGAATGGTGTGTACCATGTCTGCAAGGTCGTTGGTTGCTGTGGAAACATCACGCAGGCTTGACATGAATTATGTTAAGGAGATTATTCCATGTGAATTAATTTGATGTAGATTTCCATTCAAGTAAATTCATATATGTCAAACAATTGATTAATAGCAACACCATACTCCGAGGAGCACACACGGCATATCTTGTAATTCGAAGTCTTAAAGTCATCTACATCACATGGCAGCGTACTTGACGCCGCGCTTGCCGAGCTCTCGGCGGCCAACCGCGTCTTCCGGCCAGGTCCAGCCACGGGCTCTCTTGGCTTCACGCTTCTCAGCCAGCTGGGGTTGGGGGATCCAGTTGTCGCGCTTGAGGGCCTTGCGGCGGGTGCCCTCGACTGGGGCACCAATCTCCGTCTTGTAGGGAGCGTGGCCGCAGGTGCTGTCGCTGGCAATCTGGCACAGACCCCAAAGGGCAAGGCAAGCAGTCAGAGGAGGCGATTCGGGCTGGACTTGGGACAGGTCGCAGTCGTCGGCGGCGCTGTTCAGAGGGATGGAAGTGACATCTAGCTCGCCAAAGTTGGGAACCTCATCTTTGCCGTTGCGGACAAGGACGAGCTCAATCTCCGTGATAATGAAGCCGTAGCGGCAGCTGTGCTCGCGCATGGCATGGTGAATGGCGGCAAGGCCGCGAAGGTACTCGACTCGCTTGATGTTGCCCTCGACGCGCATTGCAGTGTTAAAGCGGTCAAAGCTGCGCACAATACCGACGACACGAGCAGTAGGCTTGCCACCAAACATGGCGGCGGCCGTGGAGGAGTCCCCAGTCACGTTGCCGACAAACAGTGGTTCATTCATGTTGGCAGGGATGCGATTGGGAACGGAGAGCTGCAATGGTCGGTTCGAAGAGATGGACAGGGCTGAGTTTAGCTTGGGCAGGTAGTACGAGGCATAGATGGCGTGGAGCGAAGCCTCCGTCTCGGGGTGGCGGGCGCAGAATGTAGGCTCGGGCAGGAGAGGCGCGGGAACAGGTGTACTCAGAAGACCGGATGCACCAGGCAGAGCCATGATGGCAGACATGCTGAAACCGGACCACTGGCGAATGTTGCGAGCGTCCCACCAAAAGTGCTTGGTGTTGGGATCGCGAATGGGGTAAGAAATGGTACGAACAAGCGAGGCTGCTGGGCTGGGCGACGTAAGAAAGCTCATGAGTGATAGGGATGCTGTCGGCTCGGGAGTGGAAGCCATGCTCAAGGGCGAGGTAGATCTCGGCACAAACTGGCAGCCATAATCTTGAGGCATGGAGTAGTCTTCAGGCATGAAGCTCAAGGGATGGTAGGAGGGGAAGCCGTAGCCATCCACGACTGTGGCATCCACCGTAGAGCAGGTCGAAGAGCGGCGCGAATCCAAGTCTATGGGTAGGCACAAGGGCGAGCACATGACGCCTTGCTCCTTGACGGGGCGTGAAGATGCCAGGTGAGATATGGCCATGTCGGTGATTGCCTCCGGGTTGGTTTGACTGCGAGGGTGCGTGGCGCGCTTCTGCTTCTTCGAGACTTTGCGCTGGGGAGGGGGGGTCATGGTTTGCGTGCGAGGAGCCGGGACGACAGGATCACTGACTTGCTGGTCCTGTGGCCGAATCTTGGGCAGCAGGAGAGGACCATGTTGACGAATTGGAGGGCTTGCTCTGGGGGGCGTTGTCATTCTGGTGCCTACAGAGTCGGCGATAGACTCGACCGCAGAGACGGCGGAGTAGATGGAAGAAGCCTTAGATGAGGAGCGGGCATGGCGAGAATGCTGCGGGATGTCGAGAAAGGACGGGTCAAAGTAATAGTCTTGGTGGATGCAAAAGTCTTGAGGGGGGGTGAGAGGTCGATCCAGCGACGCAGGAGAGTCGGCCAAGGTGAAGTCGAAAGCGACGTCAGATACCAGACTAATAATCGCCAGTCAGTACATGGAGATGACGGCGCGGCCAGAAAGTTGGCCGCTTCGAAATGGGATGGAAACATACCCCGACATGATGAATTAAGGTATAATCGGCAAGAGACCTGCTCTGGTTGTTGTAAAGACGGGATGAAGAGTCGTGCAAGTTAGGAAAGCAGTAGTACAGATCGAGTTGTAGCCGCCAGCGGCAGTCTAGAGCATTGAATGAATGTTGTAGATGGCAAGGATATAAACAAAGGCAAGAGATGGTGATGAGAGAGTATTATTAATGCAAGGAATTAATCGAGGAGGTGAGCTCGAAAGGGAAAAACAATGCCTTAGAAATGGTTGAAAGACGGAAACGAAACGAGGATGAAGGCCTCTTCTTATTCTCGATGAGAACGGTAGGTCGGGAGTGATCCTTAGGCGAGTGGATCGAAAGAATCTCTGGCATATGCAGTGCTAGCTGCGAGAGGTCGGCCAGCAAGGCCTTGAACCTGAAACACGAAACTTTTGCATGTTGTGTGGGATGACAAGGTCGCGAGACGAGAGCGTGTAAGCGTGAAGCCTGAAGCCGTGTGTATCGTGGACGGAATCTCACGGCTGAGCGGCGGGCGCGCTCAAAGAGGCAAGCAGGCAGAGAACGGTGGAGTGACGCCGAGTCCCAGGGCTCGCAGGACGCCTGAGTAACAATGCGGTGTAAAATCAAGCAAAAATATACCAAGTCATTGCCACCGTAAACGCTGCTTGGTTATTTTAGGTTGTGGTGCAGTGTGGCCTTGCACCAGGGAACGGTCCTCATCTGGTGTAACATTGGGCTGGATGGGGTTCTGGCGAGGCAATGCCGACCGCTGATTCGATGGTTGAGACGACTGGTCGGCGGTAACCAGAAAAGATGCGTCGACTGGGGGCAGGGGCGAAGAAGCATGGACGACATGACGATGTGACGTGCAGCCAGTCAGCGGTCAGCCAGCGAGACGGTTGGTGTGTGGCTGCCACTGGCCGGGTGCAGCGCGTGAGGGGCCGTGGGCCTGCCGGTACGTGATACGTGGGAGGCCAGCCCTGCGGTTGTACTGTACCTAGTTACGATGCAAATGCCGATGAAGAAGGGTCTAGCTGTAATGGTAGCGAAGTCGGCGATGCGGGCGGGTGGATGCGCTGGCTCATGAGCGTGGAATAGTCGTGAGCGTGGCGCAGAGAGGTTTACGTGGTGTTGCGTGGTGCGCGAGGAGCCGACCACGCGTGGGCGGTTGCTTGCTCGCGACGCATCAACGCGAGCACGACAACAGTACAATGGCAGATGCTACATTATATTTTTGACGTATCCTGTGATTTTGTCCCCCAATTTTTTCTTGTTGCTTTTGTGCGATCTTTCTTTTCGCCCTTGACAGTTCCTTGGACTTCACAATTATACAATTAGAGTAGGCCATCTCGACCGGCCACATCACACCTCTCATGTGAAGCAGATGGGAGGGGGCTGTGCAGAGCCTCAAATCTTGGTAACCGCCCATCTGCTCGGAAATGACGATGCTATTCTTGCATTCGGACGATGGCTTTTCTGTTCCTGGCTCGTGCCTGGCATCCGGAAGCCCCGCCTTAGGCGCTGGAGTGGTTCTGCTGAATATGACACGGACGGTTAGATGCAGACTATACTAATTGCCTCCTAAGGTAAGCTAATAATAAAATCTGTCTGTGGGGGACTGTGCGACTGGTTTGAGTAACGAGCTGATGTGCCCTGCAATTGGCCCGTTGCAGGTTCATCTGTATTACATCTGCTGGCGCTTAGAAGCCGTTGGGGTCCTGATTCAGGGAGCAACTGTATAGGGCGATGCCTAAATCCCTACCTAGTCATTGTCAAGCTTCCTTCTTCGGGAATTGAATTTTGTTTCTTTACAACCCTCTTCTTCTTTTCCCCCGCTTCCTTTCGTCATCCTTTCCCAACTTCCTCGTGACTCAGCCTCTCAGCACACCAGAGGTGAAAAATCGCGGGCGCGTAGCTTCTCTTCACGCTGATTCGTCCGCCATCACGCGCCCACGTCTACTGCACGTCTCCAGCCACGTCGTCGCGTTGCAGAAAGACAAGCGGTGCAGCGCGACTGTGTACTCTCCACGCGCAGCGCCACATGTGCAGAATCCATGCAACGGCGGTCATGGTTCGAACTGTTTCTATCCGTACCGAATCTCGGAATGATTGCTTCTGTTTGTTCATTGTTTCGTCCAGTCGCCGTTTCCAAGACTCATTGGCCCACAATGGTCGAATGGTGCCATTCACTATTACCACAAATTAGCCTTGAAGTATGAGCCTGGTGCCTATATTGTTTCGAAACACACCAAGACACAGCCACCAGTTGATAGCTGACTTCACTCTGGATGACGGAAAAAAAAATCACCATAGCACTGACTAATAACGCTCACATGGCGACCATTTGGAAGACAGCCACAGCACGCCAAACTGTATCATCATGTTGCTCCCAGAATTAAGCTAATCTCGGAATTATCCTAGAATCACTCCAGCAATTCTACCTTTCTAGAACCACTGACTCTCCAGTCTCATTGCTCGTTTCAAAGTAAAAACCTCTACAGGATTGCTCGACGCCCAGACGTGGTGATGCCATGCATTGCTTCTCCAGCTCACAAGTTTCTTCAAATCAGAAAATGATTTGATGCTCCATAGATGGCTAATATATCTATGTAAAGGAATCCAACAAAAGCGCCTGCTTTCGCCCTATGCGCCAAATAAAATGCTCCGAAATGGTATTGACAAGCTAGCTATTCTTTCTTAGCTACCAAGGTCCGCTAATGTCACTCGCTGTGTTCTGTGTAGTTGATCATGCATCGGTTACTCATTCGCTTACGTGCCCCATGTTCCGTTAGAAGCTGGCGGCGGTACTTTGCTCTGAATGGCTCTCAGAGCTCGCGTCATCCCGTCCAGTCTCATCCTCTCCTGCAGTAGCATGCCGCGTCCATACTCTCGCAGGGCTCGTCTGACCATCGTGTCATGCATGTTCTGCCAGCCAGCCATCTCGGCTGCCACCGTCTGTTGGGTGTACCTTAGTTCACGCGCCATGTAAGAAGCTTCCTCGCGCCATTTCTGGGCCTTCCTCTCCTTCTCTTCCTGCAGACGCTGTCGTGTGTCATCCAGCAATCCCAGAGGCCATCGTGAGGATCTTCCTATGGAACCTTGATTCCTGTCTGCCTCCCTTTTGGCATTGGTAATCTGCGCCACCATCGTCGTTGGCCGCCCAAGCGCAGAGAGCAGGGCTTGCACTGTGGACTGGACGGCAATCAGCGTCGTGTGGAGCATCATGTGTGGGCTTGACTGCGTCGGCTGCATCGCCCTGGCATACATTTCCATTGCAGCAATGTGACCTTGCGGTAGGAAGATTAGTCCAGACACGCTTCGATGCAAAAGGACCAGTGAATCGTACATGTCCGCAGTTACCACGCCGACGCTGTTGACACGTCTCGTACCACTTTTTGTCGCATAATTAACGCTGCGTACAATCTCGCGCGCATGATTGACAAATTGCTCGACTTCTCTTAGATCTTGCACTGGTTCGTATTCCTCTCTGATACGCTCAACACGGGCCTCAATCTTGAGTCTGGTTCTTTCCTCCATGGTGCCAAGCTGCAACTCCGGCACTAAGAAAAATTCCCACAGCATTTCGTGCTTTGAAAGGGTGGGGTGATTTAGCATAGTTCGTAGGAACCAGTCCATTTTGGCCTGAATATCCCGCAGCAATGATCGGGACGGTTTCGACGGTAATTGAAACGGTGATCGCGTGTCAGTCACTGTTGGAACCCAAGATGCTGGGTTTTCTTCAGCCAAGAGGCGGCCCAGCTGCTCAAAATCGGATAGCGAGCGCCGACTCGTTGTCACAGTGTAGCTGTCGTGGTCCGTTGGGGCCGCTGACTTCAGCACTAATCGGACTGTGCCGTCTTCAACGAAGAAAGCTCGCACCACGCCGGTAATACGCCCATCTTGACCAGGCGGCATGCTGAACAGCCCCAGATCGTCAATCTTGTTTCTGACGTCTTCGTCCTTGGCCAGCTCTACAGCTGTCAGGCCTCTGGCTTCCCTTGCGCCGAGGTCAACTCGTGGGTCGGCAAACAGCGATCTGACCATGTCATAACGTCCGAACTTGCTAGCAACCATGAGTGGCGTGAATCGCTTCTCGTTAGTTGCATTGACATCGACGTCACAGCAGTGCAGGATTCTCAGGGCCAACCTTGGGTCGTTGATGATGTGTAACAGCGTATTTCCCTTTCCGTCAACGTGCTCGTCCACATGCAGCAGCTTACCGTCTCCTTGTGCCATCTTGGCGGCTTTAAGACCTGCCTCTACCATGTTGCAGTAATCGGCATGGTCGTAGGATCGGCAAAGGGCAAACAGGGGTGTCTGACCATTCTTGTCGCGCTGCGTCCACGGGACAAGGTAACCAAGTCTGGCAATGAGGGCTGGAGAGTTAAACAAATAGTGGCCTAGGCTGCGGCCCCAAATATCCTGCTCTTGTACGTATTGAACAAGTTGCGTGTGGGAGACGCCAGAACTGATGCAGTCCAACAGTGTGTCAATGATTTCGGCATTGCCGTGCTGCACTGCAGCGCTCAAGAGCGATGTATCTTCGTTATTCATGTCCTCCAACACGGCCTCCAAAGGATAGTAGCCGCGCAGTGACAAGAGATATTTGAGAACGGCGAGCTGGCCATTCTGAACAGCCAGCATCAAGACAGATTCGCCAAATGAATCGCTTGTTTGCGCCAATCGATCAACTGAGATATCGCCCTCCAAAGCATTGCCAATTGTCCCAACACTAGTCGAGCGTGAGTGGAACGAAATCTCAGAGTCACTAGAAAAACTTCGCGTGTCCATTGAGACTTTCTTGACTCTCGCAACTCTAAAAGTGCCGGAATGGCGGTCGTCGTCGTCGCAATCGCTATCGGTTTGGAAAGGAAAAACATGCCTCAAGCCAGAGCCTTTCGATAATCGATCAGGTGTCGCGAAGCCTGCTGATGACTGTCGTGAAGAGCCATTCGTGACACTCCAATTGAAAGATTGTCGCCGGGAAGACTTGTGCGAAGAGGGTTCGCCTTCATCATCGTCTTCGATAGCAGATGTGCTTGGTTCCATAATCTTCTTCAGGTCCGACATCGATCCCTTTTTTGTGGCTTCCCAGAGCGCCTTGTTTTTCCTACTTGCGCGGCGCAGTCCAGCCGAGTCCATGGACAGATAGGCCAACACAGCCTCGAATGTGCTCAGCGCGTATCCAAGCTCGCCACTATCGACATCGTCGACGAAAATGAAATTCCTTATATAACCAAGACGAGCTTGCAGATTGCGCACGCTTGCCCGAATCACGACATAAAGTAACATAGAAACCAGCGTGTCGGCATTGACCGTCATGATGGCCTTCTCTGCTGGCTGATCCTCTCCCTCCTCAAGAGCTTCTCCTGTGAGTTGAGATACAGTCTTCATGGTGGACAGAAGAAGCTCTAGCATTTCTTGAGGGCTCATAGCACTCGATATCTTGCGAAATTCTTCAATTGCTGGTCCCAAACGAATGATCAGGTCGTGCTTTGCCTTGGGCCCGCCGACGATGGCAATTCCCAATTGCGAAATATCAATGTATTCCATCTGCCGTATCTTTGCCTCCAGCTCCAAGTCATCCGGGCGTTTAAGGGAGACTAGTCTAGTAAAAAGGAGGTGATGCACGTTTTCGGTAATATATCGTTCAATCAGCTTCTCAACCAGCGGCCCGGTGAGATCCGTAGTTGCGCCAAGTAGAGACAATTGCTGTTTATCCACTCCTTGAAACAAATCGATGGCTGTCGTGACAGCAGTCTCCAGAGAAGCACGCATAACGTCTTCCTCGTCCTCGGCGTAGAAGTCTTCAGTTACAGGCAAGCTCGCGTTAGACGGGGTATGAGAGCGCACGCTGAAGCTGTTCGATCTTGCCCGCTTCATGGCCGTGGTAATGGGGCCATCGGGCACGGGATCGGGAATTTCGGCCGCCGACGGAGGTGCAGGCAGTGGTTTCTGAAATACTATAGTAAACTCTGTGAATATTTCTTCCAGCCCAGACTGCAATTGTCGCGCAATCATGGGGAAATTATTGAGAAGCTCGTGGAAAGTTTTGATATCTTTTTTCTTGGGGTGAGTCGAGTAATGTGCTGCATCACCATTCGCGAGCTGCTTTGTCTCGATGGTCTGATTCGAAATAGGCAGAACCGCAGGCGATATGGCTATCTCTCGCCAATTCCCAACCAAAGGCTTCGATATATAGTATAGTAGCCATTGTCGCGCTTCGAATACGTCCGGGTACCAGGTTGCGTCGCACTGTATTTGCGCTTGTGCCAGCGTCCTGAATCCTACGCATTGTGAGCAAAGTTCACCGCAGTCGCGAGGCTCGGCTAACCTTTGTTACTGTATATAGAGGCATCTTTGACAATCACGCTCCTCCCGTTTAGCGTCGAAAATTGTTTGGCTTTGCCTCGGACCTCTCGCAAATTCTGGCCAGCCTCCTTACCGCCAGGCGGAGGGATGCGCAGGACATGACTGGCTAAAAACTCCTCGGTAGCGACGAAGTCGCTCGTGGCGACGCCGCTCTCCGTCTCACGATGAGTGAGGAGCACATCCGTCTGCGGAACGAGGAGTATGTAGTGATGAACTGGCGTGCACTGCGAGGCGACGGAGCTCTTGAAGAAGGCGGCAAGAAATGGATTTAGGGGTTGCATTCAAGCGATGCTGCCTAGCTTGCTGCGTTGCGCGGGGGGGGGGTCCGATGTATGAGGACGGCGGAGATGTGTCTCAGTGCATTCGGGGGCTTCGCGAACGGTGGTCGTTTGATGAGTACTGCCGAGGTGTTTGCCGGTGCTCGATTGCCTGCGTCTCGATGGCTGCGTCGCGGTCGTAGGGTGTGTGAAGATGAAGTTGTCTTCCCATATCCAAGCAAGGTGACGAAGATGGGAGCCTACCTACCTAGGTACCTACGTTAAGGTAGCTTAGCTATGGGCCGCTGGAGACAGCGCTACCTAAGGTATGGCGGCGGGTGGGTGACAATACGCTACTTCGAATACATCTTCTCCCCTTTAATGCTATCAACTTCCTTGCTCTGCTTATTTCCTTGATTCTTTCTTGGTTCTCTTTTCTTACCTATTCTCTTCTTTTCGGGTACATCATTTGCTACTTACATGCTCTGATCTTGGTATCAGCCACGGATTCGCCGGCCCCTGGGAGGAAATTCAGGCAGGGGCCATAATTCTTCCGACCTACGCCCTACGCGGGAGGGGTGTGTTTTCTGATAAATTGACATATATTTCTATTTATTAGCAGATTCGTAAGGCAAATTATAGGGAGGAAATCATAGTTTTTTATACCTTAAAAACTTCTAATATTATATCTAATAGGCCTTAATTTCTTATAAAATACCTTAAGAACATTTATTTCTAAAAGCTATCCTAATCTATATTAGAAAAAACTACTATCCTATAGAGGTAGGCTATATTACTTTTTAATAAAGGGTAGTAATATTCTATAATTAATGTAGCCTAGGCTTAAACTACTCTTTTTATCTTATTAAAAGCTATTAAGAATATAATCTATTATATAAGGAATTTATATTATTACGTCTACCTAAATATAAACTAAAAGTACTTATATATAGTAAAATAAAATCTAGCTATGTTTTATTTAGCTACTAGCGAGTAATAGTAGGCTATACTAGTCGTGGAATTATAGAGGTATAGTTTGTCTCTGGTAGGCTACCGCTTTTATTTAGGCTAAAGAATCAGAATTCCCGGAGTTGCGTTGCGATAAGCGTCGCGACAATAGCGCCGAACGTTGGGGTAGGCAGACTGACCCCAATGTACCGATGTCTGCTCGCTCCAGGCGGCAGATAGGTACTTTCGGCACCGTCGAAAGACAAGAGTCTTGTTCAGCGTCAAAAACGCTGCCTGCGAAGACGCTAGACGAGGTCGCTACTTGACCGCGTTGGCAAAATATTGCTCGTCGCGCGCCGTGGCTTGGGGCGATGCGAGAAGAATCCTACCACGACGCTCAACGAAGCCAATACGAGGCACTTGGATGGCGCGAGTGGCTTTGTGCATGATGGAGTGGGTGGATGAATGCACACGCATGGTCTCTCTAATGACTTGCTGGGTCGGCGGAAGCTTTTCGAGGTCGATGTTCTGCAAAGGGGCGTTCATTCTCGTGGTCAAGAACTCGAATCTGCTCTTGGAACAGCCCCGACGTAACTTCAGGCCTAGACGCAAGATTCAGAAATCCAGGAACTTGCAGATAATTAGGAGTGCTGTCTCGCCATGAGTAGGTTTCTCCACAAGTGTGCGATGTCGTGGTTTGAACGGTAGTCCCGTCCTTGTACACGCGGCACGAGATTTTTAGATAATGTCGGGATCGCACTCCTTCTGAGCTACACCGCTCGTCAATACTTGCGCTATACACTTCTCTCATCTTGTCATGCGCAGAGTCACATCGAGACTTATCAGGAAAGGGTTTCCAGGGCAAAAACAGGCTCACAGGGCGGAAACCAATATCCAGGTCGTGGTACAGCTCAGCGAACCTAACAGACAGCTCAGTTCATACCTTCTGGCGTTGTTGAGCCGGTCAGCTGTCAGAAACATGATAGCAGCCATAGACTTGAAGATGTCCTTTGGAGACGTCCATGGCTAAGGCGGTTCTACTAGCTCGGCTCTATCGCAAGATAACCGAAAACCTCTTTCTCAACCATGGGCAGTAGGGTTCAAAAGCCTGACGGGTCGGCCCAAACTTGATAAACTTCTTTTGCTCTATGAACTTATTGTTGGAATAATCGCACACGACGTCAGAACTAAACACGGCTTTTATACGGGGCTTGTATTTGTGAGCGGTGTTTTTACCATTGGGGACGAACTTGTTGCCGTCGACAGAAAGAAAGTCGGCAGTTTGTTGGTTAAACAGGGTAGAGGTGAGGATGCCTTCATGCTGGTCAGGTCGGTTAGTTCGGTCAAGAAGATGCGGCGGCAGCCATGAGAACGCACCTTGGTTCGATTCTCTGCGAGAAACTTGGTAGGATTTGTGCCGTATTAGGCTGCGCTTCCAATCACCGTACTCAGTGAATGACTCGAAGTGGTTCGAATTGTCCTCAAGAAATAAGCTGAAGAATCATGTTGTCCAAAACAATCAGAAACGCGCTGACGAGCAACTAGCCTAGACTATACATCTCCATGGCGTCTTGCGTCTGCGTAAGGCAACTCGAGCAGCTAGTCCAGAGCTCCAGAGCTCAGGAGCCGGGTTCAAACATGTTTGTATTTTGTTTACTTCGAGCTCTAAGAGATGAACGCAAAACCGTGTATTCGGCCACCGCTCAATCCAAAGCTTGCTTTCAACCGATAGCAATATTATGGCGTATTTGTATTTCCAGCGATTCATCACTGACAGGGCTTGAAATAGACTGGGATGGATTGGGATTCGACTCAATTGTATGAAAAATGCTATGTGATTTACTGTAGGCTGCGGCCTCCTACTTCCCGAAACTCCTTGTGCACCGTGTCCCAGTGCTATGTCCACTCCACACAGAAAACCGAGGAACAAGCTGGACAAGCCATTCTTCGAAATAACCCCATTCATCCGCGATCACATTTAACACGTCCAAACATGGTGCAGAACATGTACTAGAACCAAGTCCAAATTCTTCGCCAAAGAGACGGCTTCAAACCCTCATCGTGCTTGGTGGCATCTTTAGTGTCCAGGTCGACTCTACGACCACCATCGAGATCAATCTCCCAGCTCCTCTTAAGCTTGTCTTCTCTCCAGACAAGCCTGCAAACTACATAAATGACACCGAATAACGGTAGGAGAATGTATGCGTCAACAAAATCAGCCGCGGAGAATGGCGAAAACGTTGTCCAACCCTGAACCAAGGAGAGGAAAATGTTGGCTGCAAGACCAAAGTAGGCGACAAAGGGGTACCCTAAGCTTCTGAACGGAAGCTCGACCAGGTCACGTTTCTGTGTTGTCCAAGCACGACGGAACCGAATATGCATGAAACTGATGCTGCCCCAGACCAGAAACGTGCTAACGCCGGAAAGATTGACAATGTATGAATAGGCCTTGGCGGCGCCGGTGGAGACATTCATCATGGAAATGGCACCGACTGCGTTGGTGAGAAGGATAGCCCAGACAGGAACACCCATCTTGTTAACTCTGCCGAGAAAGCGCGGTGCCTTGCCGGACTGAGCCATGTACAGAATGGTCCGAGAGCCAATGTAAATGGACGAGTTGATTGCAGAGATGCAAGTAATGAGGATAAAGGCATTGATCAGATGGACACCACCTTCCCACCCAGCGGTTTGAATCGCGATTGTCATAGGGCTCTGCAACGCCTTGGCGCCACCGCCGACCAACCCTTCTGCGTTGGCAGGGCAGGTGATACCGAAGAAGAGCGCAGATCCCATGTAGACAAAAATGATGCGCCAAAAGACCTGTCTGATGGCCTGGGGCACCGCAGTGCCAGGGTTTCTGGTTTCGGTAGCAGCAACAGCCACAGACTCTACACCAGCATAAAAAGTAGAGCAAAAGATGAAGACCTTGGCGACACCACGGAAGCCATTGCCATTGAATGCGCCTGGGTCGTTCCAGTAGTGGAAGCCCAAGGCAGATTTTTGACCGACAAGACCACCAGAGGCATAGACAATGGAAAAGATAAAGTAGGCTGTTAGGCCGAGCAGCTTGAAAAGAGCTAGCCAGAATTCTGCCTCGCCAAAGGCCTCAATGCCGAGGAGCTGAAACCCGAGGAAAACAGTCCAGAAAATCAGGAAAAAGCCCCAGAGCGGGACCTTTGGCGCCCAATACACTAAGATGCTGCATATGACGTTGTATTCGTTGGCGAGGACGGCCGCCCATATGATAAAGTAATTCCAGCCGACGGCGGTAGAGAATGATTTGTTGACAAGGCGCTCAGCGAGCGAGACAAAAGAACCGCCTCCTGGGTAAAGAGTAGTAAGCTCGCCCAAGGACTGCATAATGGCAAAGGCAATGAAGCCTGCAGCCGTTAGCTCACGGAGCATGTTGACCGACGGGACCGGACTGGACTTACCAATCACGCCAAATCCAATGATCAGCGACGCAGGGCCACCACTATTGAGCGCACCACCAGCGCCTACGAGAAGACCCGGGCCGATAATGCCGGCGAGGGCCATCATGGAAAGATGGCGATTCTTCAGGCCGCGCTTTACGCCCGAATCGGGGTCAATGGCCTGTGAGCTGCTGGCATCGGTGCTATTCCAGCCGGGGACATACTCGGAGTCAATCTCGTGGGAGCTGTAGTCTTGACGAGACGCTGCGGCGAGATCATGCTTCTGCAGGCCCTCGGCCGAGAACGATGGTGGATTCGGCATGGCGAGCGGCTCTGTCGCCTCGTGTCGCGAGGGGCGCGACAGAACAGGCAGTATGATAGTGACAGTAGAGCAAGATTGAAGACTTCCGCGTGCAAGGGGGGAAGGAGGAAGAAAAGGCACGAGAGGGGGGAGGGGGGAGGGAAGACATAGGGTTTGGTCGAGCGACGGCTCGTTGACTGCGCCGCGCAAAACGCAGCGCATGTGCAGGCTCAGGTATCATGGCACTTGGGAAAAGCAAGACGCTAAACTGCGGATGGCAATTGACGTGGATCTTCCAGTCTGGATTTAGTTTTAGCCTTGGCAGACTGGCGGAGAGGAGTAAATAAAGAGCCGCCTTCGATCACGTCACGGACGAGATCCACAAGAAACCTGTCGGCTGCTGTAGCCTATTTGTCCAGCAATCCATGTACCTTGTTGCATCTAAGACTTGATGTATTAGCGTACGAAGTAGGTTAGGATACTCCATTATTGTAGGCGTCCCTTACTCGCCGAGAAAGCCCGAAACAATGGGCCTCATGAAGAGGTCGCAGAAGAAGAAAAATTGTCAAGGTGGGTGAGAGCAATAATGGACAGCAAAAGCAGCTGTCGAAAACGAGTCATTCCATGGCTGTGTGCACTAGTTAGCATGCGCTCAGTTGCCAACAGCATAACTATAGCTTAGTCGCCGTTCCAAAGGCACGATACACGCTAGGTAGAGATATCTCAACCGGGCAGATCGTCAGATCGTCAGTAGCGGTCTGAGGTCTCCGAGTCGTATTCAGTCGTTTTTGTCGTGAGCAGCGATTACTTATGAGCTAGTATAGAGTGTATTACGGTTCTCGAACTATGATTCATTGCCTCATCGTAAATCATACCAATCTCTTCCAGCTGCATTTTGGTGCAAGCCTCATTATGGTGCCATCGACCCACTAGTTAGCGTCTCGCAACTTCCCGAGGCGCACATTGGCATTGGGGTCCTAGCAATCCCATCTGTAACTATGTAACTTCGACGTTTGTCTCACCATGCGCTCCTTGGACCCTAGAATCAAATTGCGGATGAGCCGAAACTATTTACAGCAAACACGCGCACATTATGAGTTGTAGTAGACGCGACAGACACAGTCAACACGCCATGGACACGCAGATTTGCTATCGAGATATAATTATGGATGCAGAGACCCTCGTTCTCTACAGTGGGTATCCTCGAATACTATTATACATGTAATACACATTTGCTCATGCAGACGTCTTGATCGCTCCCTCTGGTACATCGTCTGAGGCCTCAAATTTCCGCGGCACGAGACCCTCGGCCATGTTGATTGCTCCCTGCATGTCATTCTTGTTAAACAGAAAAAGACCCTGGATGGCAGCCGTGCTCGTGTGTCTGTGTGACGGTCCGCCGTCGGGGTTTTGTCCAAAGAGGCCCAGCTCATTCAGACGCCCTAGGAAAAGTTCCCTACTTGCGTGGTCCTCGTCCACATCGCCGTAGAATCTATCCCACATCTTGCTGGCCTGATAGCGGGTCGCCTCGCCGATTCTCGTCATCATATCGACACGACCCGGGCGAATCAAGGCAGGGTCAAGCCGGTCGATGTGGTTGGTCGTCAGAAAAGCAAGTCGCTCCTCTCCAGCTGCAATGCCGTCGAGTGCATTCAGCAGACCGGAGAATGTTACGCTAGCACCGCTGTAGCCATCTGCATCGCGCTGTCGTCGGTTTGTGAACGCCGCATCAGCATCTTCCAGCAGTAGCAGGGTGCGCTTGGGCAGCTTGGTCAGCAAGTACGCCAGCTTGTCGTCCGTCATGCCCATTTCGCTCAAATTAATCATGGCAACGCCAAAGTCCAGCTCGCCAGCAAGGGACTGGATGAAGGAGCTCTTGCCGCTACCCGGCGGCCCAAACAACAGGTAGCCTCGTCTATAGGGGATGCCACGGTCCACATACCACTGCTGCCGTGACAAGAAGTCTTTTACATCGTTCACGATGCTATCTTTGACCCCTTCGTCCAGTATTACTGATTCGAGTGGTCGTTTCTTTCGCGGTTCTCCGAGAGGCGCCCATTCCATGCCTCGTGCCGAGTAGACCAACGTTTTACCTTCAGTGGCCTTGGCTGCGAGCGTATGCGCCTCGCTAAACACTTGTTCAAAAATGTGTCGATGTGCCCACAACGTCGTCAACTGTACAATCTCGTGGGGCTCCCCCGTATTCATATTGGCCGTGTTGTGTTTTTCACGATTGACCGCAATGAATGCGTTGCGAAACTTGACGATGTGTCTGCCGTAACCAGGCTGCAGAAAAAAGTGCGCGCTGGGCGGCCCGCCGACCGCCGGCCCTTTGGACGCCGTTGCCGTCGTCACGGAGAGGTTGTGGATGCGCGTCAGGCGGGACGCAATGAAGCCCTGTATCGGCCGAGGCGTCGACAGCCACGCGAGAATCCAGGGGTAGGCGGGATCCTGCTTGCTGATTTCAACATTGACCAGCAATCGCCGGCGTGCTGCTCCGACCGCGACTATAACGCCTTTTCTGGCAAAGGCGGCCGCAGCGCCGAGCGACGCCAGACCAATACCGCCCGCGAAGAGTGGGTTATCGAACAGCGCATTCAGGCTGAATATCGACGTTGGCGATATGTCACCAGACATATCGGCGGCAATAGCATTGTCTGGTGCTTGAGCGAAGTTATTTTCTGGTGGATATCGGATATGAAGAATGCTGACATAATACGGCATCGCTGAGGTAGAGCGACAGTGCCTTTAAAGCATCAGCGACACGTTCTAAAATGAAATTTTGTTCGGCATTTTAGACAGACTCTAGAATTTATGACTTTCGAGTTCTAAGTCTAGAATGCAAGAAGGTCAGCATCGATCACGCGGGAAGGCTGTGTCTAGTATTCCGTCGGCCCCTACCCGAAACTTGGTGATAAGGAACTCAATCGGTCTAACATTCTCTGTGGCGTGAGTACGGAAAGGTTGCGGTATTCGGAAGCATGTGTGAGACTGTATGTTTGCATTGATAATCGTGGATCTACTGCCTTGTTGACTTGCCTGTGCCTCTCACTGCTCTCGCTGGCTCACAGTCAGCTTGGCTGTAGTTAACCAACAGGGCAGCTTGCCCATCGATTCACACAACCAGTGACATCCATCTACTTCGTACACCCACATGACTGGCGAGAGCCAGGTCCCCTCACCCACTCTACGCGCTCCCTCCTGCATTTGTCTCCTGCGTTTGTACACCTATCAATTATTTCTCCCACATCCCCACGCACCGAACACCCACCACCATTAAGAACTCGATCATGCACCAACCAATTGCTGTAAAGGCATACCTCTATGTATTGAAAAACCTCGACTTACTCAACAAGTAATCCGCCACGGCTTCCATAGCTCAGTTGGTTAGAGCGTCGTACTAATATGGACCACATTCCGTCTTTGGTGATGCGAAGGTCGCAGGTTCAATCCCTGCTGGGAGCATATGTCTCCACTGCCTGAGCGGATTAACTTTTTGCACTTGCCCAGACTAGGTGTGTGGTAGGTAATCATGGTCGTCCAATTCTTATGCTGCTTCTACCTAAGTTACTGCTTATTTTTATTTGTTAGTGTAAGGTTTATTTAGTTTCTGTCGCGAGTACTCGCCGTTGGTCGTCTACACCATAATCAAAGGATACCCGACAAGTGCCAGAATGCATTATCACTGACTATTCGTGTTGGACGAGATGGTGTTGATGCAGCAAGCGCCCGACTGCGCGTGGTGTGATTACTACACTCGGCCATTGAAACAGAGCGTCTAAGTTCACAAGCACTTGAACTTAAGGAACCGTATCTAATTACCTGATAAGTTGTCCGCCATTTTTTTATGTAGCCCATCCACGTTTTCCGCACCCGTTGACATGGTAATTGCCAAAATTCTCGAGGGCGTGCGAGATAAACCCTTACAGCGTATTTCCACCCAGCACGCCCGCCACTACCCTACTTAGTATACTGTCAAGTTCGAGAGTATTCGCCTTGTCACTTGCAAAACTCCACAATGGCAGGGTAAACTACGTCTGTAGCTCGTAAAGAGGTTAGCAGGTTCGACGGCCTTAAAGGCGGTAGAAACATACTTCTGGCCTTAGTGAAACCACAATTATTGACGACACAGCTGATGACATTCTTGTCCTTGATCTCCTTCTGGTTGCAAATGCATAGGTAGTCAGTTGCCCTGCATCTGGTGTGCAACTTAACATAAGACTCGATGCAGGACAGGGCGCAGTGAGAGATGATATCCTTGGGCCTCTTGTGCCCCTGTGGCAGTACACCAGAAGGGACACAACTGGATGAATTCGAGGGGAATTTGTTAAGATCTGGAGTACTGTCGTCAGAATTTAGGACCGGGCTGGCTTGATTAACGGCAGCGACGGCCAGGGTGACGGCGACAGCGACAATCTTCATTCCGAAGGGTGAATGGTGAATGCTGAGCTTCTGCAGAGTGACAGACAGAAATTTGCTGACATGAAACCTCAGAAGAAAGGGAAGGCAAAGTACATTTCAAGCGTGATGATTAATACAAAAGGGGCGCTGGCAAGAAATTCTTTAGATTAAGCGCCATAGAAGAGGCGTTTTCGTGAGGCTTGCGCCCCGCGTATGTATGATACCCTCAATTCAATTGAGAAAAGGTAAACATCATTACAATGAGCAGATGACACTGCCAATACACGTGCAGTTAAAATAAAGTGTTGTTTGAGACTACACAGGCCTCGACTCACTAGCCAACAGCCGGCGATCTCCATGGGCCACCACTGGCCACTACTCCCGTCCAGGTGCCCCGGCGTGGCGAGGCCGCAACACTGCTCAAATGCAACTAGCCATGAAAGTATGAGATGGTGACGTCAATATCATCCTACAATTTACAGTATTTGGGTATCTTTTTGCCTGTACATATGCTACTGACTATCCTATGGTGCATCTCACCTGCATCGGGCTGCCACTATTCACGCGTGTGGCTTCTCCGAAGCTGTAACCTTGTCCCAGTTGGCTGGACCCTCAGCCTCGAACATGCCCCTCTTGGAGATAACTCTGCCGAGCCCCTGGTGCACCTCTGCCTGGAATGGTGCAAAGGGCACCTTTTCGCCGTCGATACTGATGTATCCGTCCTTTTGGTCTCGCGGAATGATGCGATACGCCGAGACTTTCTTGTAATTTACGTATGGGCTGTCGAAGAATTTGTTGGAGCCGACGGACAGAAAAGCCTTGAGGGCTTTGAGCGCAGGAATGTCGCCATTCATGGTGATCAGGTCCATGCATCCGTCCGTGGCCATGGCGGCGGGGAAAAAGTGCACGCCCGGCGCCATGAAAGCCATCTATAGCTGTTAGTGCGAATCTGCAGGCAAATATTCGGCCAACTTACATTACCGCAATAGACGGTGCCGACATTGTCGTACGGTACCAGTTTCCAACCGACAGGCAAGTCGTCCTTTATCGTCCCGTACTTGAGTTTGGGTAGACCTTCAGCCTCATCCAAGTTGGCTTGCTCTGCGGCAGCCTTTCTAAGGTTCGATACACTCGCATGCCGTTTATAGTGCTCCTTGACATGGGCCTTCTCCACCTCCAGCTGCATAGCAATGTCGCATGGATAGACCTTCTTGCGAAAAACGCGCGAAATGACACCGTAGTCGAAGCGCGCGCTGCCCATCCACCTGAGGTGTTCCGTAGCGAGGTCGCCTTCGGCAATGATACCAAGCGACTGTGAGAGAAACGAAATGATGCGTGTGTCACCCTGGGTAATAGACACTAGGTCAAGCGGCGTGACAACACCCTTGACGAGAGCAAGAGCTGCATAAATTGGCTTGTGTGATCCAAACAAGTTGCAGGACATGGCGTTGCCCGAGCCACAGGGAATGTGTCCGACAGCAATCTTGGACAGGGCCAGCTTGGCATCGGGTCGTTGCGCCAGCCCGTTAAAGACCTCGTGAGCTGTGCCGTCGCCGGAACAGGGAATGACGATGTCGTACTTGCCAATTTCCATCTGTCTCACCAGCTTTAGGGCCTCGCCGCCACTTTGCAGAAAGACAACGTCCATTTCCATCCTGGCTGCGTCAAATAGCGGCTTGACGTCATTCTGCCACTTTTTGACTCCGTTTCCAGGGCCGGAATTAGGATTGACGAGGACGTAGGCGCGCCGTTTCTGTTGCGCCTCACCATAGGCGCGGGACCGGAGCTCGGTTGCAAATGCTTTGGGCGAAGGTTCAGATCCTTCATCGGTGGCGTTGATGGGTAGTGTCCATATTTCCACCGGCAATCTTGACTTTTCGGATAGCAGGGCGAATTCTATCGTCAAGTTGGTGTCCGCAACTTCGGCCCACAAGAGATTGTAAAGAGGTAACGTCTGGCGTGCGTTGCGATCTTGACAAGACGTTAGCTTTTACACAACCAGGCTCCGTTTTTACTCACCCTTTTGTGCGTTCTTGTCGTTGGGAGAGATAGGTTCTAGAAATATAAGCAATGAACAACTCAAAATCAGCTCCATGCGCATTACCTTGAAGCACAAGGTCAAACTCTTCGATTGTCAGCACCCTGCCGCCGGCCAGGTGCAGCGTTAGCGGGGTAGCTTGGACGGCACCGTTGGTGGGCATAGTCGTGACGAGGTTGCGGGAAGAAATAAGTAGCGCAGACGTGCCCTCTGAGTGAGAGAATGAAAGTTCTACCTCTGAGGCCGGGTGAGAAAGAATGCGCCAATAGACAATGACCGAGGTAAGCTTCCAAGTCGAAGCTGACGGGTGGGAATGCCAGACGGGTCAGCGTGACGCGCAAACGATGGAAGCAACGTCGCTTGACATAAAGGGAGAAAGAACGAATGATAGACAGCAACGAGATCAGCAGCGTAGATAACGAGCGTGAGTTGGCAACGAGGCCGAAGAAGCGGACGAACGAATGGTGGAAATGAGAGGCGGCGGACTTTGACTAGGGCTCCGTTTTGAAGCTTCCTGGCTTTCGGCGTGCCGGGCCCCGGGTGGGACGGCGGGCTACTTTGGAAGGGCTAGACCAAGCGGGTGGTAAATCCGCGGCTATTATGCTCTCTTCTATTGACTTCTCTTATACAGATATAAGAACACAAATTACGAGGAGTATCATGTATTCCACCCGGTTTCATCATAGTCTAATCAAAGCTAGTATTTGCCAAGCTGCCAACCTACCTAGGTAGGCACCTTGCAGTTCGCTGCACAAGCTAACAGCGATCCACGGTGCTCGTATGGCCGTGCCGAGGCTGAGTGCCACTACGTCCGGATTAGGCGGCAGACTATTCAACCGCAAGCTAGAACACGAACACGAACCAATTGTTCTTGATGGATCCCACGATGCAAGTTGTACCTGGTGAAACACACGCAATTGATTTTTGGTACCCGAACCCAGTATGCCTATGCTCCTCAAGTAATTTTCCATGCATGATAGTTTTCAAACTACTTCGACACATTTGTGAAAAGTAACGAGCAGTCTGGCCTGCCCTCGTTCGATTTCAATTCCATCTGTTGATTCGTCCCTACACCCGCCGCTGTTTGAAGAGCACAGCTTCCTAGCCGCCCAAATAACCTACATCATTGTACATCGACGGCGCTCGTGCTTGCCCGCCGTGCATAGCTTGCTTCAGGCGAGCCTGGTAGCCTCGGGAAACTTGGTGCGGGCCGCTTTTTGGAAAGCGTCCGCTTCGCTGCTCTTCCAGTCCCTCAAACAGCCCAGCACCTCGATCGCGTCGGTGAACGTGGTGCCGGGCAAGCTTAGAGAGGCGGTAAGCTGCTTGTCGCTGGCGCCCTTGTTGCCGTCTAGGGCGCGCTGTGCGGCCACAAATGACAAAACGTGGCGGATGCTGTGCTTGTGCTTGGCCTGATAGTCGGCATTGTGCTTGACTAGATCTGTGGCGACGTCTACCGCCTTGAACTCGGCCCTGAGAACGTCGATAACCTTAAGCGGTATACCAGAAGCCGTCTTGAGCATCTTGGCGAAAGCGACGATTTGGGCGTGCAGCTTGGGGTGACTGCTGTCGAGTGCAATGGCGGCATTCAAACAGCGGAGGGCTAATACATATTTTTCTGCACATGTTAACAACAGCCCAAGACGATTTTGAGATAAACGTACCTCTGCGCATGAAGATTTCGAAACCAGCCAGCTGTACTTGCATGCTCTTGGGGCTCGCCTCCAGCATTGGATAAAGTAGTTTCATGGCCGCACCAAGGGGATCAGCGGTAGCTGCTAGCGTCAGGCCCAAAGGATCCTCGTCCTTTTTTTTTAGTTCACCGTCAGGACCAACAGCCTTATTGGGGTCTTGCTTGGCCTGTTTTTCCGCTGCCTCGCGCTCTTGACGCTGCTGTTCCTTCTTGGCCTTCTTGAGGGCCTTTTTCTGAGTCAACAGTTCCTCGGAATTGGCCACGCTGTTTCCATTTTCTTTACCATTAGCGGCATCAACAGCATTATCAGCCATGTTCAGGTAGATGTTAATGGCATCCAGGGCAGCACGGGTATAGAAAGGATGATCGAAAACGTGATCTTCCCAACGCATCATGTCAATGTATGCACGAATCTGACCCTTACGCAGAGAAAAGGCGTGAAAGTCAAACTGATCCTCCTGCCACACGTCGAAAATGGTCGCGATCTGATGAAAACGCTTGAGTGCTAATCCAATGTTGCCCTGTCTGGCGTAGGCTCGACCGTCTTCTGTGAGGAACCAAATACATTGCATGTCCAACAAGTCGGCGAGGGGCCCACCGGCAGTGTCTGCGCGAGTAAAAAGTCCGACAGTCCTGAGAGCCTTTTCATTTTGATTGTTGCGGAGTTGGTACTTGGCGGCCTTGCTGTTGATATAGCGATCCTTCAAGTCTAAGGATCTAGCATAGTCCATCATCTCCGAAGCCTGTTGCAGATTGCCACCGTGCTTTAGGATCCTTGCCTTGGTCATGTGGTAGTCAACGCTTTTGTTGTCCTTCGAAATCGCCTTTTCAATGTATTCCATAGCCTTGACTAGATCGCGGCTCATGTGGTAGTTGTGGTGCTGAGCCAGGTAGAAAAGAGCCGCAGCCTCGCCCTTGTCCTTGCTGTCTGAGTCGGATTTCTGAGAGTGTAGGTACTCTTCAGTAAGCTCCAGAAGGGTCTGCTTTTTTGTATTGTCTGAGTAGAGGTGCTTTAGGTTGGCAAAAGTGGAGGGGACACCTTTGTTCAGCATCAGACAAAGATAGTCGCGTGCGGCTTGACGGAACTCGTCGCCGCTGAGAAAGTCGAGGGGAATTCGACGACCAGCGTCAGAGCGGGGGTATTTGGTTGCATACTCGTCGTATATCGCTTTCTTGGCTTTCCAATCGTTCTCTTCGATGCACAGCGCTTTAATAAGCTGTGTATAGTATGTTGCGTACTCGCAATTGCGGTCAATCAGGGTCCGGTAGGCCTTGGCAGCTTCCTCTTTGCGTTCGAGCTTTAGAAGATATTCGGCGCGATTCTCAAGGAAGGCGAGTCGGTCGAGATTTTGCTTGGCATCAGTCTCAAGATGCTGAAGGGCACGCTTGTAGTCGCCTTGCTCCGCAATTATGGTATTCTTGTACATGACGGTTTCGGAGTGCTCCAGATCATAGCGAGAAGGTCTTGACTTGAGTGTATCCTCGAAGGTGGTGATAACATTCTCCGCCTCGCTCAGGTTGCCGGCCAGATGGTGGGCGAGGGCGAGGGCTATCCAGCTTTGTCGGATTTGCGGGCGAGCCTGTAGCATGGAATTTCGGGTCTGGATGAAGCCCTGATAGTCTCTCATCTGGACCTGTAGAGCAGCCAGATCGCGCTGTATTTGTGCCGATGTCGGTTCCAACTTGAGCGCAAACTTGTAGGCTTTGGCCGCCTCTTCGAAATTCTTTTTCGCCCGATACAGTATGCCATACACGTGCCAGCAAATGTGGGATTTCATGTCGGCAGTGAGGGCCTCTTTTCCGAGAGCGAATGCTTCCTCCATTTTCCCTTGACCATTGAGGATCAGGGCCTTCATGGCCATGGTCTCTCCATGCTTGGGGACCTTTTTTAGAATGAGATCCGCCGTCTTGAGACCACGCTTGTACTGCTTCTCCTCATAACTGCGAAGGACTTGCCGAAACTGAGCAGCCTCCTTTGCCGCGAGCTGTTGCGGCATTGTGCCTGATTTATTGTGAACAAATGGGGCGCAACGTTCGTGTATCCACGACTATCGAAGTCGTCGTTTCAGTTGCAAAGGCTGATGTGCGCAATGTAGTCTGCAGGACAGACAGGTGACGCACAGATAAGGCAAATGGTCTTGAAATAAATTTGAGAGCACAATTGCACCACACGAGTGATTGCGCAACTGTCGAGAATCCAATGTCGAGGTAAGGACAGACCAAGAGCGCATCTGTGTGTGGTGTGGGATAGCTTTGGTGCCCGGAGGATCTTCGGAGAAGGCCGTGTGATGGTGGGGCGTGCGGCTATCATGGCTTACAATGGCTTCATGTGGAACTGATGTTTATCAAATTTGTTGCCCATTCGAATATTCGCATCACTTTGAGTTACAATTTCTTTTCGATTCGGTATTTTCTTGCTTTATAACCCGCCATGAGTTGTTGCTGCTAACAATGTTACGATCTGGTCGTGACATAGGCAGACGAATTTCTATCCAGATCGAAACAAATATTGTACATATATCCTACCTGAGATTTGATTTCTGTCATTACTGGTAAGTCTACTTTTTCTTCCATGACTCAACAGCGTCTTGCCAGCTTTCAGGCGGTGCCTCGCAGCGGTCCTGGATTACCTCCCAGGTGCGGTGGCGAACTATATCCTCGATGACACGTTCTTGGCGAAGAATCGATGCTAGAACCTCAGCACGGCTCTCAAGGGTATAGAAACGACCCGAGTATGGATCCAAACGCTCGTCTACTACTCGTTCGCTATCTCTTTTCTTTTGAAGCTCTCGCAGGGCGGCTTCAGGATCATCGGGATCGGGACTTGAAGCGACGGCAGCGCAGTAGTCAAAAACCTGGGCTCGAGATTCCCACGCTGGAAATAAAAAGTTTTCGAGAAATCCTGTGCATCTCTCGGTATTGACATCTCTCCTCAGCAGATTTGATGTTCTTTCCGCAGTTGACTGGGGATCAAAACCTGCGCGAGCGGGCGTCACCAGAGCGTTCAAATTTTGGCTGATTGGGTCGTCGACCGTCGATCGCGAGAACCGAAAGAATTCTGCATTTGTTAAACCGGGGTCGTTAGACCGTGAGCCCGTGAGCCGATGACGCACCTCGTAATGCACTCGTCGTGAAGCAGAACTGCGGTGACAGCTGCTGTGCCGTGGGGGGTCGCGCCATGGTTGTAGGCTGCTGCGCGGCAATGTTGGGTGGCTCCGAAGCCGCCCTGTTCCAGAGAATACCAGCCAGAATTATATTTGTGGTGAAAATCGGTTGCAGGCGCGGGTAATAGTCGACAGTTGTGGCAAATTGATACCTGTGATGCGATGTAGAGGATGCAGAGGAGGCAGATTGGTGCTAGCTGGTGAGCCTTGAGACGCAGGCCCCACTGCCATCATCTCGGGCTGTAATCCGTACTCAGCACGAGAACTACATTGTTTGCACCTAGGATCTCGCCAGGTAACCTAGCGAAGATCGCAAATAGACATTGCATATACCATCAAGCATATGTCAGTCTTGAGTAACTACTAGAGGACTCATATCGGCCAAGCAGATCACGCGATCAGGCACAAGCTCGACGTAGCTCGGCAGAACACCGAGCTGGTGCTCTGCACCCCGCTGGTGAAGCCGCTGCTGCTCTGTAATTAATCACAATAGTAGCGATGCCGGTATGCCGGTGGCCGCGTAGCGTATCTTCGTTTGCGTCACCGATGATGATCGCCATGCGTTGCGAATGGCAATATTGAAAGTGGGGAGAGTCGCGTGGGCAACATGCGGTCTAGCCCAATAACTTTGTCCAACTTGAACCTTGTTGCGCCGCCCCGTGCATCATCAGGGAATTGATGGCTCCGCCTTCCATCCCTCAAGGCGCTCCCAGAAATATCTCCTAAGGACATCTATTGTCGCTTCGCGATATCACCTTTAAGCCGGCATTGCTACACCCTGCACTAACATGTCCTCCACCACAGCTCAGGCCCAGGCCGGTAGCGGCAGCTGGTCTGCTTTCCTTAAGGTACGACAGATGGAAATACCTATGCACCTGCAGTCAATAGTCGCTCATACATTTGCCAGTCCATTGCCTCCTTCAACGGCGATCTCTCGTCCTTGACGGCCCCGCCCTTTATCCTCTCCTCGCAATCATTAACCGAATTCTCTTCGTACTGGTCTACGCACCCGAATCTCCTCGTCGCCGCCGCCTCGGAAACTGATCCTGCGAAGCGCTCCATGCTGGTGCTCAAGTGGTTCTTCTCTACGCTCAAGCATCAGTATGCTAGTCGCAGCGAGCAGTTTGGCAATGAAAAGAAGCCCCTGAACCCTTTCCTGGGCGAGCTCTTCTTAGGATCGTGGAATGACGAAGCTGGCAAAACGACTCTAGTGTCCGAACAAGTCAGCCACCACCCGCCTGCTACCGCCTACTGTATCCGCAACGACAAGACTGGTGTTCAGCTCGAGGGCTACAATGCACAGAAAGCAACTTTTCACAGCACCATCATTGTCAAACAAATTGGGCACGCCGTTTTGACTATCCCCATTGGGGCCAAGAAGGAGCCTGAGCACTACCTGATCACACTGCCGTCTCTTCACATTGAGGGCCTCATCTTTGGCGCCCCATTTGTCGAGCTTGACGGCACCAGTTATATAACCAGCTCTAGCGGATTCAGCGCCAAAATTGACTACAGCGGCAAGGGATGGCTTTCTGGAAAGAAAAACACCGTCGTTGGCACCATCACCCCCACCGGCAAGGAGAAGGATGTGCTGTACAACGTGACGGGACAATGGAATGAGAAGCTCGAGTTCTACTCGGGCGCGGCCAAAAAAAACTCAAAGTCTACTCTAGTCGATGAGTACGACGCTACCAAGGCCCCGCAGACGGAGCTCCAGTTGGCGCCCATCGAGAAGCAGCATCCCCTTGAGTCGCGCCGTGCCTGGGCCAAGGTTGCCGCGGGCATCCAGAGCGGCGATATGGATACTGTCTCGGTTGAAAAGGGCAAGATTGAGAATGCGCAGCGCGCCCTGCGGCACAAAGAAACGGCTGAGGAAACTGCATGGAAGCGTCGCTACTTCACCGCTGTGGCTGTTGGCACCACCGACCCCGTCCTGGAACAGCTCGGTGCTGCTGCTGGCGTGGCCGTTGACGGCGAACGCGACAAGACTGGCGGCCTCTGGAGATTCGACGCTAAAAAGGCCGAGGCTGCGGATGCCGCAAAGCTCACCGAGGAGCAAATCAGGACGCTGGAAAAGGAAGTGTTGGGTCAATAGCCGTCCAGAGTCCATCAAGCCCTAATGATCAAATATGACGTGAGTACGCGAGGGCTGTACGAACCAAGCTAGATTGTATCGTCAGTCATATCCATAAAGGCAGAGGTTGCTTTGGCATAGATATTCACTTCGAAATGCATCAGATTATTGCCGTAATCTTCTTACGAGCAGTATCGAGTACTAGGTGTACTAACTAGGTGTCAACCCCCAAATGCAATCTCCGAGACTCCCCAACTATGCCATCAACTCTAGCCTTTTTATTTTATTACGTTTCGCGTCGTATAACGAGCATTACAGCTGATTGGCGGTGTTGAAGTCCTTGAGGGCGGCAGTAACACGCTTGGACATGGTCTTTTCACCTTCACGGACCCAGACACGAGGCTGCGCGAGTTAGTTGATGCACGATTTTGAGGGCCGGAAGGACTTACATCAAAGTACTTCTTGTTTGGCTTGTCGTCGCCATCAGGGTTGCCGACAGCAGTGAGGAGGTAGTCTTTCTTGTTAAGCATGTAGTCGCGAATGCCAGCCATGTAGGCGAACTGCATATCGGTATCCATGTTGACCTTGACGACACCATGGCTAATGGCGTCAAGGTACTCCTGCTTTCCAGAGCCGGAACCACCGTGAAAGACGAAAAAGACGGGCTTGTCAATTTTAGAGCCAATAGCAGCCTTGACGTGAGCCTGGTGCTTGCCGAGGAGCTCAGGGTGCAGCTTGACGTTGCCGGGCTTGTAGACACCGTGGACATTGCCGAAACCGGCAGCGATGGAGAAATAGGGAGAGATGGGAGAGAGTGTGTTGTAAATGTGGAGGATATCCTCAGGCTGGGTGTAGAGAGAGTTGTTGTCGACGTCCTCGTTGTTGACACCGTCCTCTTCACCACCAGTAATGCCAATCTCCATCTCGAGCCACTGCTTCATGGGAGCAGCACGCTTGAGGTAACGAGCGGTGGTCTCAACGTTCCAGTCGACGGGCTCTTCGGACAGATCAATCATGTGAGAGCTAAAGAGGGGCTCGCCGGTGGCCTTGAAATGCGCCTCGTCAGCATCGAGCATACCGTCGAGCCAAGGGAGAAGCTTCTTGGCGCAGTGATCAGTGTGGAGGACAACGGGAATGCCGTAGGCGGGCGCAATAGAGCGGATGTAGTGAGCACCGGCAATGGAACCGGCAATGGATGCAGACTGGCCATCATTGGAAACGCCCTGAAAATATCCAGTCAGTAACAGTCTCAGAAACGGTTCAGTAACGGTGAATACCTTGCCAGCAAAAAAGGCAGCGCCACCCTGGGACATTTGAAGAATGATGGGAGACTTGGCATCGCGGGCAGCCTCGAGAGAAGCGACGACGGTCGAGGAAGAGGTGACATTCTGAGAGGTTAGTCGGCAAAGGTAAGAGACGGGCATCCGAAACTCACAATGGCAGGAATGGCAAACTGCTTCTCACGGGCGTACTCGAAGAGACGGAGAACGTCATCGCCGACAATGACGCCGGACTTGCGAGACAGAACTTCAGTAGCACCCATATTTGCGGTTGTAGCGGCCGTGGTATATTGGTTTCGAGGCGGACGAGCTGATTTTAAACAACTAGAGCAAACACCGAGTCAGACACCAAGGTGCTTTTTCAAGGGTTCAATTGCGATAAGAAAGCAAAGCAGCCAGTTAAATGGACTCGCCGCACCCACGGCGCGGGGTTTTTTATAGCGGGCTTATCGATACCAACATGCTCCGTTGTAGCGGGCAGGTCGGCGGGGTATCCCGACATGACCACCAGGAGGTGTGAGGCTTTTTCGACTGCAACGCCCACAATTACTTCATGACTGTACATCTTGTAATGATCGAGCCGGCTGGAAAAAGTTATGCTAGGCGCAGATGCTTGCTATTGAGGTCGACGGTTGCTCGTGGTGCGGGTGCATTTGACAGCTGGGGGCTCACAAGCTCGGTGGCATGGCAGCTTGGGTACCTGGGTAGGTAGGTAGGTAGGTAGGTAGGTAGGTAGGTAGGTAGGTAGGTAGGTAAGGTAGTAGCTCACTACCGCAGGCCAATCCGAGTGGGGGGTTCAAAGTTCAAGAAGGCGAGTACTTACGACAGTTTAGATAGACGAGAGAGTTGTATTAGTGGAAATACTCTTGTGAAGGTGAAAGGAAGAGAATGAAGAATGCGTTGCGGGGTTCGTTGCTGTGGGCAAGGATAATTAACTGGTTCGACATGTGCTCTACGGAAACATGCGGAACATGGCCAAAAACTTTAGCTGGTTAATAATGTCCGATCGTGTCAATGCAACGACGCCATTGCCCACAAGTGCCTGGAATCATCGTTACGAACAGATTCCTGTCTGCGAGTAATCACAGCTGAGCATGTAAATGAGGCGTGTGAGTACCTGTAAGCCGGCTGTGAACACTCTACGGCACAACGGCGGCCAGGCACAATCTGAAGCATATTTAATTACGCAGCCAATGACTATTCCGCACTTAGCAAGGTTCCAATTCTTCGCTTGGCCCTGCACTCAATTTTGGCGCTGTAGCGTCATAAATCGGCCCGAAAAGATCGGATACCATCTGATGCGAGTCTGCAGCATGGTATGATAGACTGACGTTGCCTGTCTAAACTGTTGAGAGTTGGGCTGCGACTGACTCCAGTATCTTGCTGTAGCGTTGTGATGATGCCCCTCCATGCTCAGAGCTGATAAGCAACATCCCACCAAGGCCGGTTGTCATCCCACCTATGTGTGCACCCTGCCTTGGTCGGGCCGAGCACTCGGAACCAGAAACAAGTACACGATCAAGATCTTATTATATTTCAGAGTATGCCAAGCAAGATCGAAATACTGTAGCAACTTAAAGCAGGATATGTCGCTTCAATTGATAGATAGCAAGAGTGGCTGCCATTTGACCTTGATACACTAAACCACCCAGTGCCATGCAAAGTAGTGCAAACGCAGCATAGCTTCAGTGATTTTGCATGAATATTTTCTATGATAGCTCTTGTCTTTTTCCGTTCATCGTTGGGAGCTCTTTACATATTAGTCGTCATCTAAATTCTGCTGTGGCTGCAAGCTACCTACGGCCTACTTGACTTAGTTGATAGGTAGGCAAGGAGGTACCTTAGGTACCTAAGGTAGTTCGGAAACAACGGGCGAGCCCCTCGCACTCCACCATCGTCCGACTACGTAGAGACTTGAGAGCCACCCGCATCAATCGGCCGCCAGCATTCTCAAGGCTCAGAAAATGGCATCCTGGAGGAGCAGAGAGCTCAATGAGCCATCAAAACAATGGGGTCGTCTTAGGCCCGCGCAGATAGACCCCTTAGAGGAGATGGGCCTGCCATCCAAGAACGAAACGAGGTAGCTACAACAGCTGCACAGCTACGCGGTCATTCTAACGCGCATATTGATAGGTTGAAGAGCGCCAAAGCGCAAGAAAGCTATTATCAGCTCATTGCCGAGCGGTACTTGAGCTTTTGCTCTGAAGCAGGAGAGCGTAATGAGCTTCTCCGGCGGTTCTCGTCCCTCGGCCTGGAATCCAGTAACAGAAAAGAAGACGGCAAATGCAGCCTGTTAATTCCTGATACCGCCAGTGCCGAGTCGCTACGAGAACCGTCCAACACGAAAACTCTGTCAATCATTATGTCAGCCCTTCGAAAACTACGTGAAGGTATTGTGGCTTCCAAGCGCACCGATGACTTTGCCATTCAGGCCTACTTGTTCTGTATCCGCCTCGCAGTTCTCGTCAAACAGCCGGAATCATATCATGCCGCCATACTTCACTTGCTTCGGAAAATTCACCCCAAGCAGAATCTGACGACGATTGAGTTTCAAGAGGTTGTAGCATACCTGATTTTGGACACGGCATGCCGCCGGAGGGAGCTCTCAGAGGCTTATTCGCTACGACAAAGATACGCCCTCCGTGATAAAAAAGTGAATGATGCGCTTTCTGCTTTGGCACATGACAACTTTATTCTATTTCATCGGGTGCGCAGAGCAGTGGATGGCCATCGGGCAAGGATCATGGAGTGGGCAGAACCAGAGCTGCGCCTGCACACACTCAAATGCTTTGGACGCGCATATCTGGGTGTCAACTTGAAGTACTTGGAAACGGCAACAAGTTCAGAATGGGACGAGCTAAAACGAAGAGACGGCGTTGGTTGGGGATTGGACGGAACAAACGTAGTCATTCGTAAGATCAAGCCACGGTAGTATATCTGCGAGAGCCCTGTAACATACAAATACGTATTTAGGATTCCTATCAATACAATGGGCTAAAGGGTGATTCGTGTAGATCAAACTTGATATCAAGCTCCAGGCTTTTAGGGCTATGAAGCCACAAAAAAGCAGCCGCTGCCGGCGGCGGTCAGGTCGCTTAGTGGAAAGAACTCTTTTCTTGAAAGCTAAGTTATCAGTTCATATTCGGCTGCAGCTTTTTCTCAAAGGCAGCTGCGCGCCTGACATCAACAGGACAGACAAACAAAGGCAGCTGCCAGCTGCCAGCTGCAACATCACCTCCATGGCTATATCACCGGCGGTGCAGCTCTTCACTTCCGCATCTAACCAAACACAATGCCTCCGCCGAAGAAAAAGACAAAAACCTCGCATCAGACTGATAAGGCGGCGTCAGTGCTATTATCCGACTTTCGCACCGCTTGGCCACTACAGTACGTTTGTCAACGCTTTCTCCGAGCTTACACTTGCCGTTTACACCCTAACCACGGGCAGAACTGGTGACGAAACGGTTTTAATTAAAGTCAAAGACGAAGAATTCAGTGTCCACAAGGCAGTGCTCAGTCAGCACTCGGATTACTTTAGGGCAGCGGGAAAGACGTGCTATGACGAATCCGGAGGCGAAATCGCGTTCGATAACATCGACCCAAAGTATTTTGCTTTATTCCTCGGAGTAGCATACAGCTACTCCTCCATAATACCTCATACGACGCCGGCTCCTGCAGTCAATCCAGAAGCGCAGTCCCAAAGAACGCCGATGCGAGATTATGTCGAAGTGTACAAGTTGTGCGACCGCTTCATTTGCCCAACTATAGCCACTTATATCATACGTTGTATTCATGCGTTGATCGGCGACCGTCACAGAGCACTGTATCGTTCATCACTCGATAAGGCGCAGCAAATATGGTGCACAAAGGACTTTGCCGATGCCTTTGAAGCCCTCGAGCTGAATCATGTCGAGCAACAGAGGCTTGGCAACCTGATGATTGAATATTTCTGCGAGGGGTTGTATCATCGGTCATGGGGAGCGACAGAAAAAGAAATGCAGACGCGGCCAGCCTTTGTGCTACGAGTCTCATGCTATTTTGCCTCGAAGCTCGCGCTTCTAGCAGAACAACGTACTAAATTGAAGCGAAAGGAGCTGAAAATGCCGACCTCGGGGGAGTGATATGCAATTCGATGAACGGGTAGCCGTCATGTGCTTGCTATGGGCGCGTTTTGTGTATGGGGCTAACTTAACTACGAGATCTGTATTGGCTTTGAGACATGCTGTGCTCACGGACTAACTTGCGTTGATACCCAGGATTACTAGAACGATGGGGATTCTTTGATAGCTTTATGATACTCATGGGTGAGAAGATAACAAATATATAGGAAGAGTTTTGTCACGCGTAATGCTCCCGAATGAAAGCAAGTGAAACGCCCAGGAGTATGCATGTTCCAATTATCTCGACTCGAATAGACCATTAAAACGCCGTGACACCATAAACAAAGACTACGGTGGTTTCTGACTCAAATGCGAATACGTTCGTAGCCAGAGGCTACTTTTTTCCGTTCTCGTAAAATTGAATGGCCTTTTCCAAGCCCTCGAGGCTTTCGCGATCGCCGTACACATCCAGGAGCATGTCGTTGCGTTGTTGTCTCTCGCGATCTTCCTTGTATCGGGCTTCGAGCATACGCTCGCGCTTTCCCCGAATTCTGTCAACGTATACTTTCGCGCCGTAGCCTACGATGGCGAGGCCGACGACGGTGGGGGCCCTACACGGCGCAAGATGTGAGTTGTGAGATTTTTGGCGTGTTGGCTGTGGCCAGGTCACGCGCATGCCTGCACGCATATGCTGGCCTACAGATGACTTCCAACTCCAGCAACCAGCCGGACACAGTATGTTTCAATCGAATACGTACCATCTCATCGGATAGCGCCGGGGGGTGGTGCGCAGATGTGGCAAGATATTGGGGTGAACTCTAGCGGACGTGGAAAATGTACGAGGAGCGGCGGGCATTGGTGGCTTCAGATACATGGCGCGAGGCGGTGCAGCGCTCGCGTATCGATGGAAAATCGTTGTGGAGGGCGAAAGACGAGCAATCTCGCTGAAACAGGGACAACTGGCTGCCTTACTCAGAAGGCAGCTGTTCTAGACACCTCGGATCTTTTGTTGCAAGTATGGGTCGTTATCTCGGCTCACAAAATCCGGGGTAGGGTGACACTAGACGGCCTGCACTTTAAAGCTGCGCAAGTGTCGCAGGGATACGTTGATGGCCAGAACAGAAGGTAGTTAGTTTCGAGGATTTTGAGGTGTGAAGAAAGGAGGGCAAGAGCTGGACGAAATTTGCATGGGAGGAGTGGTAAAATAAACCCCGGACCCCGCCAGCTGTCTAAAACAACTACTGCTAACGTTACCCCGTACGCGGTTGCCCTCTTCCATGAAAGTACACATCTCATACGACTATGTAATGATGAGCATATAAGTCGGGCTACACCCCAGCGCATGCCCGACTAGTGTGCGGAGCCCCAGTCCATGTGAAAGCAAATCGCCAGCACTTTGAAGCATTGTGGGGTGACTCTGGGCTGGGCACCTCGGTTGGGCCCGGTGTAAGGAGGGCGCAGCGGAACCTCACGGGCGTGCAGCGGTAAGGAGCAAGGGAGAAAGAAGTGCCCTACATATCCATCGTTCGCACACATCATCCCTTTCCGTACATTGTGGTACCATGCCCCTCTCCGCTCAATGACACAAAAACACTTTCAATTGCTAAACAGGCGTTGAAGAAGAAATAGCGTCAAAAAGAATTCACAAATGTCATAACTACCTACTCTTTCACCCAATACAATATATTTGCGAGAGCAGGACGTATCCTTGCTGATATGAAAGAGCTGCAAGCTCAGAAACTTTCTAACCTGCCCCTTGGACGCTATCCTATCCCAATGCAAACTGTAACTTCATCCATACGACCATTTGTGGATAGCAATTGCAGGCCACTTGCCCGTGCCATCTCTGCTTTGGCTGCAGACGCTACAGCGTCTGATCTGATACAAACATCAGTCCAGCCATTCCGGAGAATGTCCCAATCGCGGCCGCTAGTTCGTACCTCGCGGAAGTGAAAGTAGCCTTCTCCGTCCATGTACCAAAGCTGCACGAGAGTGGACGCAAGAAACTGATATCTGGAGCGGCACGTTCAAAGGTCCACGATCTGTCATTCGCGAGTCCTCCAGTCTCCAGACTCCGATGCGCACAAGATACTCCAGCGCCAGTTCCCGCAGTTTGTCATCGCCAATAGCGCCCTTTGCTTCGTGCGACGACACACACGGTGTCGTACACTCCAGATGTTTCGATCACCTAAGACTGAGCCAGAGACGCCAGTGCATACATTACTTCACTCTCAAGAAATCCATTACATTCCGGACTCTCGCATTGTGCTTTGGAGTCGCCGAATGTCGCTCTGACCACAGGCGAACCAAAGAAGAACTGGACGGCGCGATGAATTTCTGCAGCAGGAGCCGCGAAACAACTCATAATCGAGTCTACAAAGCGGCCACATATTGTTTGTAGACGTCGAAAACGAACACTGAGTCTCTGATGAACTCATAATCTTCGAGTACGGTTGCCCAGCGGCTGCTATCGCGAATCCAAATTCTCAACACTTTTGACTGTGCGTCTTCTTGTCGCTTCTGTCGAGGCCATCGAAATCCCCTTGTTCTCATATCTTTCGTACTTGATACGTGTAGCCTTGGTTTCCCCGCCTCGCGAGACATGGCTTTTTATATGGGTCACGAGCCGGCCTGCTGGCACAAAGAGTTTCTTCGAAGCACCATGCCCTCAACAGCATGGTTGTAGTTTTTGCGCATACCACTCCTTCAACAATCAATCCTTAGTTGGCCTCACCAAAGAAACTTTCTACAGTTCGCACTCCCACAAAGGCATTTCGTCATACCCTCCACGTTACCGTCCAGCTCATCCTGCTCCTCAACGACGCCATCCACGTAATCAAAGGTCAGCTCCTCTCCGCGTGAGATGTCTTTGATAGCAAACAGTGCAAGGTCGTGAATATGTTTGTCTGCGTGGTCACCGACACGGGCAAAGATGCGGAGGTTGGGATCACAAGAGTGATTGATAAAACGGGTTGGCCCTGACATGAACTCGCCGTCGACCTCCAATGGAGGGCCATTCAAGCGTGGATCTAGTGAGTCTTTGTCGGTGAACTTGTCGAGAGCAAAGAGATAAACGTCTTTTTGTTGAGACACTGTCGAGTTTGCGCGGCGGCGGTCGGCCTCCTCTGCAGTAATAATTTCGCCGAGATATCGGTCCACGAACTGACCTTGTTTGATGGGTGCTTGTGAGCGTACTCCTAGAAAATCGTCAGAAGCTACTACAACATCACTTGGGTGTGCATACCCCATCCGCGATTTTGTGTTCTGAAGATTTGTAGTGGCACGGTGCGACCTCGCTCGACAACCCTATTTGGGCATTCGCTGGAGCAAGCACAGCCTTTGTGGCATTCATACAGGGGCATAGTCGATTTTTGCAGTCTAGAACGTAGTAATTCTGCCTTTGCGCCGTGTGTGTGGTATGCGTATGTTTTTTTAATGCCGTTATTCATGTCCATGTCGTCGTCGTCTTCCAGATCGGCCAGGCAGAGGCAGCCTGTGTACTGGCAATCGCCGTCGTCTGCGCAGGAGCAGCCACTGCGGAAACTATCCTCTGCGGGCTCTACTCCTTTACCAAGAACCATGTTGTTGATGAATTTGAAGTTTTTGGGCAGAAAAGCGCTGTCTACCTTGTTGACTACCGTGAGTCCAAGTGCGCGTACTTGACACCAGTGACAGCCTGGAGTGGGTGTCTATAACGCATATTTAGTTTCCGAGTTCGAAGCTGGCTTCTTGTACGCGTTCGTCTATTCGGAGAATACGTACTTTGCCGTGATTGTAGAAGTGCTCCTCTATGGCTTGCTCCATAATGAATGTACTGGATGCCAGTAATCTTCAGGCTAGCAGAAGACTTACAGATTGATTCCGAAGCTGCTGTCGCGTGGACTGACGCGTGGTGGGCAAGAACTGAGCGCCACCAGGGAGCGTTCAGTAGGATTACTAGCGTCTGTCACCAAATCCCTACTGTGTAGGTACAGCATCCCACAAAAAGTCTGGATTCATCTTTCATTTTACACTCAAAACACACATACTTTAGAATTCTATATAAATTAATACTTAAAGATAAATCATAAGCTATATACTACTAATAGACCTTCAACTTGTATTTTACCCTCTTTTTTTTCTTAACATAACTCTCTTCTATTATAAGTAAATCTAAAAGTAAATAAACTAATTTTCTAAAAAAAAAAGGTTATCTATTATAATGAGTATTACTATTTGTGCGGTGTCGTTTTGCTATTTGTGCGGTGTCACGTGTAGTACCTTAATCTATAGGTAAAATACACATAAATAGAAGTATCTTTTAGAGCTACCGCCGTCGTGTGACGTACGCCTATACCGTCAGACCACAGGGCAAAAGATCAGGCATTGAAAGTTCTAGCAATCAACGTAGGCGTAATAGCAGTATATATAGCGCAGAGCAGTGCCGCCACAACGGTTTGTTACACGTCGCCATCGCCGCCATCACCACTATCATTGCCGGCGCTACCTCTAAGCCTCTTATAGAAGCTCTAAATAGCTTAAAAAAACGTATCTTTACTAATCTAGGCTAAAAAGCGTTAATTTAGGTTAAAAGAATACTAGCGATAATAGTAGTAATAGTAGTAGTAGCTTATATAGAGTACTACTCTAAAAGATACTTCTATTCATATATACTTTGCCTATAAATTTAGGTACTATACGTGATACTATGTAAATAGTAAAACGATACCATTTAAATAGTAATACTTATTATAATCTACTTTAAGTTCCTTATACCTTTTTCTAGATCTTAATATAACTTTAAGACTCTATAGCCATTATAGCTAAGTTCTTAAAATTATAATAGGTAATTTAGCTAGTGAAATACTGTTATGCCTAAGAAGGTGATAGTAATGTGGTTATAGAAGCTTGATTCTTGCTAGCTAGTACTAGCTAGATTCTGGCTACTTATGTACCGGCTATGTACGGCTACGTACGGCACGTACACCTGCTTACTCGGAACCAGCCACTTATAGGTCTAACAAATACTAAAAGTCAAGAGTTACTAAATTTTATTTATTTTACCAGGAAATATCCTACGCTTTTCGTGGGAGACTATACTTTGCAAGTTATAGTTTCCCGTCTAGTCCGTTCGCAGTTGCAGGCTACTAACTCGGGCTGTGATTCCTTTGCACACTCTCTAGGGAACCCTCCGATACTAGCTCTCTTCTATCCGACGTAGAAGACAATATAGCAGAGGAAACGGAAAGCCTTTGAGTAAGAGGAGTGGCGGAGGCCTTACATTATTAGACCACAAAAGAGCAGGTATATAATATTTCCTCCTAAATTGTCAGTACATACGACTGCATCAGTTTCCCTCCACTCTTAGCATTTACTTATATTTAGCTTATGTTTTTTTATCGCCTCGTATCTAGATCCTCCTTCTTATTCGCTCTCCACTGTCTCTACTTTTCCCCTGTTCTTTGACGAATTCACCGATATTATAAGTGAGTCCTCTATACATGCATCTACTAGAAGAAGTGTAGTCTCCACCGCTAGGTATATTCGTAACCAGGTACATATATAGGAGAGAGGTGTTTTCTAATATATCCTCTAATATATTTTACTATCTAGTATATTTTTTTAGTTATATTATAAGGAAATTATACTTTTTAGTATATTATAAAAATTTCTAATATCTTATCTAAAAAGCTTAAATTTATTATAATATTTAGGGAGAACTATA
>JAPFUP010000443.1:0-63478 GCA_030780425.1 Beauveria varroae | reverse complement strand
GTTAATTTACACACACACACAGTGTAGCTCCTACTAATAAGCAAGAACTGGGAGAACGATCGAATCAACCAAGGCTCTTGATCTAGCTTTTTGTACCTTTTATGCGCAGAGACTACCAACCACATTACCTATTCGGCCAAAGATTATTTGATTTGACCTTGACGAGTTCGCTGCGAAATGTTCGATCAAAACGGTCGAGTTGACTTAAGAATTGCGTCTACTTTGAGTATGCCGTGCTCTGCAGTTATTGGTCCGATTCATTCACCAGCCCCTTTTGCCGCCGTCGAGACACGAATTTCTCGTTGCTGCGAGGTCAGCTCCTCTCCTCATCATGGCTGTCCTGCTGCAGCCAGTCGCCAAGCAGCAAGGTTGCAAAAGGGAGCATTGCGCGACAATTGATAGGCAGGCAAGGCTCGGGATGCGGCTGGCAATGATGCTCGTCGTTCATGGTTATATCGAAAGAATACGAGAGTTTCCTTCATTGGACAAATTCTCCCCAAAAGAAGGTGGGATAAGGAGAGTGACCGACATGTGGGATCTAGCCGCCAATCTCGATTGATGTCTTTCATTTCCCTTTTCTGATGTTTCTGCGACTGAAGTACGTCTCTATTGCAAAAAGAGCACTTTTCGCTTCCGTTTCCCATTTCTTTGTAAAGTTGGCCAGCAATACTGCTACATCTCCCACCGGCAAAACAAGCAAGAGTCCAAGCAATTCGTCACGGCCTGTTCAATGCCAGCGCACTGATGGAGAGTAGATGCTCTACGCGGCTGGCCATGAATGAACAGCTCCTCACCTATATTAGCATAGTTCACCTACCATTGGCATTCTGCGCCCCGCTATTAGCCATTCCGAACATCAACGACAGTAACACGCGGACACCATTTGTTAGCACAGCCGTGGTTACTGCGATGTACGCCGTCGTCTTTAACCTGGAGATTGTCGCCAAGTTCTTCAGAGCATGTGCTGGCAAAAAGGAGTGGCTGTCGCAGCAGATGGTGGATGGCCACAATGAATTTTGGCTGTCGATTCGGAAGCGAGTTGAAGAGTTTATCCCACTGGAGGAACGCCGTCTGCGAGGTGAGTGCTACGATACCAGATACAGGCTGATTAGCAGGTTCTAGAAAAAGCACGCCGACACTGAGACGGTGGTCAACAATTCTTCCAGCTGAGTATGCAGGCGATACTGGCAATATCTTTGGAGCCCCTTGTCCGTGTGAGATGAAAGACAGCCAGTGTGTCAGTATATAGATGGGTGAGATGTATGGCGAATGTGATTGAGCTTTTTTCTGACTATCACTATGAAGAACATATGACGTGAGCATGAAAATATCGCAATATGATATACTTGGTTGCTGGAATTGTTTTGTTTCATTCCCCTCTTCTTGTATCTCGACACCACAAGTAAGTCACTGGGTGCTGCCAGCGGTTGGTTCTGTGACTATGTGCGACATGCATGTATAGGGGCAGAACAACGGGCAAATTTGCAACCGCAAATTCAAAAGCCCGAGAATCATTGGTGAGTCGTGTGCGTCTAAACATGCCAAGCAAATAAACAGCTCCCAACGCCAATCACTGCGTCCGGCGCCTCATCTGCGACACGTGCGCGCTGAACCACCATGTCTTGCCACCAAATATATAAGCGACGAGAGCCCTTGATTATCCCTCTTGGAAAGGTAAAAGTCTACTACACCTTTTCACTACTTTTTTCATCATACAATATCTGCTTAGCCAAGAACCATGTGCACTTTTGCCGCCTATCAATTCGTCTGCCGCTGCCCGGCCGGCGACAACTGCACACGGCTCGAGCGGGGATTTACCGTTCGACACGGAGCAAAGTGGCACTATAGAGCATCGCAAGTCATTTCGCACTCGTGCAAGCTTCAGCGAAGCAAGAACATTATGGAAGCAGACATGAACTGCCCACAGGTGTCGGTTATAGGTGGCGGGGCAGCCATCCCCGTCGAGGACGAAGACGTCTGTGCAGAATGCAAAGCACAGTGTCCGCTGCCCAAGGAGAGCAAGTCGAAATCGTCGCTTCCTTTTGGAAACTTTGGGATGAGGCGCACTTTGTAGAGAGTATGGGAGAAATGGTGGTGGGCGTGGCATTTATTTCGTTGGGCGCGCCAAGGGCGCATCGGCGCGGCATCCACGAGATTTGAGTAGGGTGTGGATAAATTTGGGCTAGAAATACGATGCCAGAAGTTGCTACTAAAGCGGACTCGAATGTCAAAAGATTTGCGTACATGGACCTGATAATCCTTCAACAAGGCACCGTACCGAATCAGAGTCAGGCTAGAACAGCCGCGATAAAAGCGTGGATGACAACGATGGAAGACCGCAATAGTATCATCTGCAATCCATTTGGGCTCAAACAGAGGGTAATACATACTTTTGATACCCAGGTCGTGTCTCGGAAGAGACGCTGCAGTGATTGGGCTGCGTAGCACCAGATCTCGGCCCAAATCTGTCAGTACAAATCGCAATTATATATGAGAAGAAATGGGAAAAATCATTAGGTTTCACGATTTTGACCGAGAAGGACAGAATCACATGAGATTATAAGCTAATTTCACCCCTAAATTACTGTCCAATCATCTGTGTTCCGCATCATCTTGCTTGGACCCGAAAGATGTGCACATTTGTTCTGCAGTAGCCTCTCTCAGGCTCGCTGTCCCTGCCCAGCGGGCCACGAGTGCATAAGCTCTGCTCGGGGCTCCACCGTCTACAAAAAGAAGCTGTTTTATTTCAGAAACGGTGCTCCGATACGGTCGTCGGCGTATCGGAAGCAGCGCTGGCAAGGCAAGGCAACGGCGGCGTGCCGTGACGGGACCTGCCCAAATACGTCGCCAGAGTCCAGATTTGGTTGGGAGATTGAGTGACCCGTACGGCTGCGTTTGCGATGCGAGATTATGCGTGGCTTTTGGGAAGTGTTCTATGCCCAAAATCAAAGTAGGATGTTGATTGTGATGAGTGGCACGAGCATCAAGTTGGGGCAGGAGACCGGCTGACGCATGGGGACTAACATTCCGTGTACAACGGCGCGTAGAGCATGGACTGTTGTTTATCATGGCTACTATAAGAGTATTGGTCACGGTCAAGTTCGGTAATGAATAACTCAAGAGTGAAAAAAAAGGCCAACCCCATTCACTGTATCTTGGTACTTGGTTCGCGACAGTACATCTGCTTGTCAGGTTACCATACGCTCTTTCAAGCCTCACTCTACCACTCTTTATCTGCTTCTTCTTTTTTCTTCTTTTTTTTCAGATTCTTTCTTTGCCACGTACCACCACACAGCATCACCATGTGCAAATTCTACTATGAAATCACACTGTGTGCCTGCAGCGAGGCCGACCGATGCCTGGGCGCTCTGAGAACCAGCCAAGTCAGCATTGGCGGCACGCCCTACCACGTCGTGAGCGATCCGGTCCACAGGAGCGAAATCTGTCTGCGCCGACGTCTCAAGGAGAGAGGCTCGCGTGCATCACGAGACTGCTTTCAGACGGCAGTGTCGTCGCGCATGGGGACGGTGGGCGACAAGACATTTTATGTCTTTACGGACAGGCCCTGCAGCAACTGCAGCAACTACCTATAAAAGCCTACTGTGCTTGGGCAGATTTTTGGTGTCGCCTTGACTCACCAGGAATTTCGCGTGTTGCTCGTCATGAGCTGAGCCCTTCTTTTTATTTTTATTTTTTATTTTTTTCGAGAAAGGTCTGACAAAAGGATTAATGGAGGTCAGGGTGGCGTGTTGGGTACCACTTTGCGCGACGTAGATGTGGTCGCACCATTATATAAAGAAAATACAGAACATGTTGCAGCTTCGTTGTTGTTTCTTAGTCAAAAAACTTACCCTTGCACGCACCCGTCTCTTTCATGTGCCATTCTTCTTTCTTCCCTCCTTGATTCCCCCTTCCCTTCCCCGACGTCAAACCAAGGTCATGTGCCAGTTTATCCAGGTACAAGAGTTTTGCCCTTGCACGGCCGAGGACCGGTGCCGGCGCAGTGAAGAGGCAGTGGAGACGCCGTTCGGCATGCGTCACGCCGTGAATCAGACGGGCCTGGAGACGGTCGTCTGCAAACAGCGGCGCTTCGTCATGTCGTCGGCGGCCTTTGCGGCAAGAGAGTGTCCCAACACGTCCCAGGGGTCGAGGGCCGGCCCCGAGGGCGACGGATTCCGCTACGAGCCCGCCGAAAAGATGTGCCAGTTGTGTGCCGACTTTTGCGGCATTCCTCGTGGCGTCTGAGAGAGGGGATCTTCTGTTTCCCGTCAGGCGTGTCAGCCGTGGTGAATCTTGTCACTCGCGGGTTTCCTGTATGACGTCTGCTGGGCGTAACACCAAGTTGCTCCGCGGCACGCGTCGGTGTACGGTATGGTCAGCTGCACTCAGCCCCGGGTACGGGTGTGATACTTTAACAGTAAAGTACGTCACTAATTCGAGAAGGCATCCTTCCCAGATCCTTTGGCTCCATACCAATTCATAGGGGCAACATGCCCCATGGCGGGGTAGTTGAATCGACGAGGCACGTCCCTGCGATAGGAGTGCGAGGGTCAAAACAGAATTGCTTTCTCATGGATTACTTGAGTAGGAGAAGATAGAAACACTTGGTCAGCGGTTTATATAGTCGGTAGAGTTGTCGTGTGATTGTTCTTTTCTTTTTTTTTTCTTTCCTTGGTCTGCTTTGCTTCAACTGCGTCATCGGCGCGGGGCAGCAGCGCGGGGCAGAGATTTCTTCCTTAGTCGTACTGTAAACAGTCTCGTCGCAGCATGTAACGCGCGCATTGCCAACTTATATCGGTAGCAAATTTCAATCATCCATCAACCGTGCATTTACCTGAAATTCCTTTTTTTAGATCGAATTCAGGGTCCTTCTAGCGCGGCCGCGGTGACTTTTCTGAGGTGCCCCTCCTGCCCCTCTATTGGTCAGCGGCAACGGCGCCGTTATCCACCTAGGTTCCTCCAGTGTGAATTTTTTTTTCGCGTTGCCGCGACTCTGCTCTTGTTTGGAGACTTGACAAGAGCTGTTTTCAGATTCTGTTCGTCTACCCGTATCAAAAACGTAGACTTTGAAAATCGGCTCCATTTCTCATCCACCGAGCCGCCCATAGAATTACCCCGCCATGTCTGTCACCGACGTTGAGACGGAGCCTCACAAGCTCTACGACACCATCCTGGTGCTCGACTTTGGGTGAGACTCACATCAATTACTGCGATATGAGTACATGTGCTAAAATATGCTTTTTCGTACAACAGCTCCCAGTTCTCTCACCTTCTTATTCGTCGTATGAGAGAGTTCAACGTCTATGCCGAGCTGCTCCCGTGTACACAAAAGGCTGCCGACCTGGCCTGGAAGCCCAAGGGTATTATCCTGAGTGGTGGCCCCTACAGTGTCTATGAGGATGGTGCTCCTCACGGTAATTTCACTCCACGCCCATTCCACATATGCTATGAAGATGTTGACTCTGTCTTAGTTGACCCCGCCTGGCTGGACTATGGCGTTCCCATTCTCGGCATCTGCTATGGTATGCAGGAGCTTGCATACCGTCTATCCCCTGACAACGTCATTGCCGGTACTGCCCGAGAGTAAGCATCTTTAGTCCACCAAATTTGGCATACTTGACTAACAGTGTGTAGGTACGGTCTTGCTGTCCTCAACGCCAGCAAGGTCAGCGGCCATGTTGACCGTCTCTTTGTAAGTGCACATACATATCGTGGTTGACACAGTCTTTAACACTTTCATAGGAGGGCATTGGCGAGGATATGCGCTGCGTAAGTAATATTTTTTGTGCAGTGAAGCATCGTGAGACTAACAAAGCTAGTGGATGTCCCATGGCGACAAGCTGGCCAAGCTCCCTGATGGCTTCCACACCATCGCGACCACCAAAAACTCCGAGTATGCTGCCATTGGCCACAGTGATAAGCCTATCTACGCTATTCAGTTCCATCCCGAGGTAACTCACACAGAAAGGTACATAATCTACTACACCTAGTCACCTCGAGCCATACTGACCGAAACCGCAGTGGTGGCACTATCCTGAAGAACTTTGCCGTCGGCATCTGCCAGGCCCAGCAGAAGTGGACCATGGCCAGTCTCGTTGATCAGTGGATCACGCGCATTCGCAATCTCGTCGGTACCAAGGGCCAGGTTCTTGGTGCCGTCTCCGGCGGTGTCGACTCGACCGTCGCTGCCAAGCTGATGCACGAGGCCATTGGCGACCGCTTCCACGCCGTCATGGTTGACAACGGCTGCCTGCGCCTCGACGAAGCTAAAAAGGTCAAGCAGACCCTCGAGGGCCACCTTGGTATCAACCTAACCGTCGTCGACGCCAGCAAGCAGTTCCTCGACGGCCTCGCCGGCGTCACCGACCCCGAGGCCAAGCGCCGCTTCATCGGCGGCAAGTTCATCGACATCTTCGAGGCCGAGGCTGAGCGCATCGAGAAGGAGGCCAGTCACTCGGACCGTGCCGGCAAGGTCGAGTTCTTCCTTCAGGGCACCCTCTACCCCGACGTCATCGAGAGCATCTCCTTCAAGGGCCCCAGCCAGACCATCAAGACCCATCACAACGTCGGCGGTCTGCCTAAACGCATGACCGAGGGCCACGGCCTCAAGCTCATCGAGCCCCTTCGCGAGCTCTTCAAGGACGAGGTCCGCGAGCTTGGACGCCAGCTCGGCCTCCACGAGGAGCTCGTCATGCGTCACCCTTTCCCAGGCCCGGGCATCGCCATACGTGTCCTCGGCGAGGTCACTCCCGAGCGCGTAGAGATTGCTCGTCGCGCTGACGATATCTTCATCAACATGATCCGTGAAAATGGTCTCTACAACGAAATTGGCCAGGCTTTCGCCGCTCTCGACCCTAGCGTGAGTCTATCGCGCTGCAATTACCGCGTACTGCAGACAACTAACCGTGTGACAGCGTGCTGTCGGTGTCATGGGTGACAAGCGTGTTTATCAGTACATCATCATCCTTCGCGCCATCCAGACTAAGGACTTCATGTCCGCCAATCCTTACCCCTTTGACCACAAGCTGCTCAATGAAATCTCCACCCGCATCACCAATGAGGTTGATGGCGTGTGCCGTGTCGTCTACGACGTCACCAGGTAAGCTAACAATGAATCAAAACGCTGCCAAAGATCGAAATCTGATTGAGGTGTAGCAAACCGCCTGGCACTATCGAGCTAGAGTAGAAAGGACATGGGCGGAACGAGATACCGCAGGCGCACAAAACTAGAATTAGGTCTTTACTCTGAGGCAGAGTCTTCCATAGATTCGAATAATGACTACATGAAACTATTTAACTTCTGCTAGCCTGTATGAGTGGGCGATTTGTCAACGTCTTGTGCTCTTTCAACTAAGGTCCCTATTCGTAGACCATACGAGGTGAATCCCACGAGATCTGCTACCTTGACACATTTTCAGTCCGGACGTTGAACGAATTTCTCGGCAGAGTTAGCCTTTTTATGGAGTATCCGACTCTTGTCAAACCCCGAATGCAGACTCGACAGGGGTCAAGGGTCGGATAATAAGCCGGCGTGTGTCACTTGCTGAGACACCTCAGCTAAGTCCGGTGTTTTACGCGATACATCTGTAATGAGGCATTGCACTGCGGATCGTATAAGAAAGGGCATTTTTGAAGTAATATATTCGGAATGTATAAATACGAAACTAAATGATACGTTTCTCTGTGTACAAGGACATGGCCGAGAATAGTAAAAGATGAGAGAAGAAGTTCAACAATCATACACAATGGCTCAGCTGCGATGTGAAGCTAAGCTGAATCTCTTCAGTCTCCCCTGTATCCAACTACGCCAGCCCAGGTTCGAACCGGGGAGGGTATTCATTATCGGGAGGATAATGCGTCATCACTTACTCGGTACCAGGGGGATGTATGCAGAGAACAGCCTGGCCCAGCTGTTTCACGAGTAATTAGCAGCTACCTACCGAAAGTCTCGTCGAGGGCACTTACAACAGGGAGAACAGCGCAGTAGGCCCCCTTGCCCACTTCGGAACAGATCTCCTTGAAGTCATGGGCGTCACGGGGAGCTCGAGAGGCTGAAATAAAGTCAGTCAAGTTGCCACCGTGTGGGGAAAGTTTGAAGACTGCCACGTACGGGTGACCGCGTTCAAACACACGGCACTGAGAACGTCCGTGGCGGCGCAGCGAAGGTTGCCGTAGAGAGTGCCGGTGCACGGGTTATAGCTGGGATTGGTGCGAGCCTCGACATCAGCGGTAGGCATGGCGAGGGCGCCGGCAAAGAGAGCAGCGACAGCAAAGAACTTCATTTTGATCGTGGTGAAGAGTTGTGGGGGGTTATGAACTGAAAAGTGTGTATGAGAGTGAACTGAATTTGTAATGATCCGGGTGTTTTGAGACGGAAGATTGGGGGATTTTCTGTCCTTTATATACTCGGTTTCGAGGCCTTGTTGGGGATTGGAAGGTTGTTCGCTCTATCTAGTCCAGCTCAGCCAGCCTTGCGTTGCCTCTGCTCCACCTGAGTGGCTCACCCATCTTCGATAGGCAAGCGAAACAGGGATAGAAAGACGACAAGGTAAGAAAAGCTAATGATACAGTGACTGGGAAGAAATTGAAACAAATTGTGGCTCTCGGGGCTGTTGTTGTTTCCTGCATGGCCCCAATAGGACGTCCATCGATTGGCGTTATTCATACCCTACTAGGTATAAGAGTGCCTGGGCAGAGCTCAACGATGGGGCTGATACGAGTAGGGTGTGTTGTAATTTGTCCTGGACCGGGATTACATGCATTCTACTCGAAAAGGATTTTATAGTTCTGAACCAGGTCGTTTTTCTCGGATTTATCCGACGGAGTCGAAAATGAGCGGTTGCTTCCGGTCTTTGTCTCGGGATGCTGAGACACTGCTGTCAAAAGTAAACCAAACAAACTCGGTAGACAAAGATAAAAGAAAGCTGACAAGGAGAGACATTGTGATTACAACGTTAGTAAACTGCTGTGCGGCTGACTGGCTCACACGCTTGCACATCCCTTGTGGTGGATTAGAACAACACCGCCATCACATTAGCTTGGGGGTCTAAGATGAGAGGTGCATCATGGTGACCACTTCATCTAGATACATTTTGCCCGTCTGTATATAGAGGCTGAGGAAAGCCCCGACACTCTGTGACCAGCTAACTTCTAGCGTACCTTCACAAACAGTGCTCGTCTTGACACCAAAGTGCTATAATCAACTTGTTAGGTAGTTGTAATAAGCCTTAGCCATAATGAAGACTGACCCTTGCCATCGTCGAGGGGCATATAGCATCTCGTATGGTTACGCTCGGCATTTGCTCGTCTACTTATTTGAGCCTCCGACTAGCATATGGGGCATGGTTTTCAGTAACAATCTGGGGCCGAGAAAATGGGTAAATGAAAAGCACGGATTAGGCTTGATGACTGGGAAAAGCATGCCGGCTTCGATGCCGTCCCTTGGTCTGATTCATTTGGCCGACCTACTGAGTACTGGGTGTGGTGCGTTTGTTTTGTATGCCTGTCAGGTAACTCTCTCCCCAGCAAAAATCAACTCCGGTCCGATGAAATACATCTTCGCCCCTGTAGGTACGTCGCCCCCCTTGTCGGTACCAGCCTGGCGTACAATACTTACCCATAACACTCAGTAATACCATCTGGCCGTTCTTACGCCCACGCCACCGCCAAACTTGATTTTCAAAGGATGCGCTAACATCGGACTATCGCAGCACAAAGCTGTCAAGTGTGGAGCGTTGCTGCACCCCTGGGCCTTGACCTTTCGTCCCGACGGGAAAGTAAGTTGTAATTATGCAAAGAGGCCCCGGCAGTAGGGATGAGAAAGAGAAAAGAGAACCAGAACTATAACGCGTAATTGGTGAATGAAGCCAACCGCTGTCAGCCGAAGGGACAAGTTGTCAGAACACTGCGTAAAATCAGAGAACCGCGGGCCCCCTATGAGTTGTCTTTTTGGCTTGCTGCGGATGACAGAAGCGAAAGGCGAGTTGTCATGTGCTTAATCCAGATCCCTGTTCCTGCAATGCAAGAGACGAAGCAAGGCGGACTTATGGCATCGCTGTGCTAGGCTTCTCGCGTACCAAGACGGACGGCAACATGCAAGCCGCAAAGGAACAAGCATTTGGTGTGCATATAATTGCAGAAACTCCAGACAGTTTTGCATGGAAATTCATTATCCGATATATTGAGTTATTTCCTAGTCTAGTCTGGTGTATCATTTGTCAAGTTGACTTGGGCGCAGTAGAGATATCCGAAGTCTCGTCAAGCATCCAATCCCGCTCATCAGGGAAGAAGAAAATCCAAACGGGAAGTATAGGCGAGTCTTCAATCCCGATTCCGAGTCACCGCTCCGCGTCAGGTCGAGTACAAAAGCTAGCGCCAGGATGGCAAGAGAGACATGCATGATGGGGCTAGGTTGCTAGTTTTGGATCTATCAGCTTCTAATAAAATCAAGGTGCCTTTGTCCTCCTGGGCGCATAGGGCCCATCGGGATGCCTTGCGACGGGCTCCATCGTTGGGCAGCTCTTGCTTGCATGCAATTCGAAGTGCAGCTCGGCCAGTGGCGTGAAATGTCTCTTCTGCTGCAGCTACTTCTCGCTTGTCAATTAGCCATGCAAAAAGCAGGTTTTCCCATGAATCCTTCCGCCACTGGTGAGAATAAAAACATAGAAAATAAATTAGCGCCTTGTCGCCTCCACTTGATTTGCAAAGGCCGTCAACTACTCCGTAATTCCTGCGGAGCATGATGTTATTAGAACGCGGTCAGGGGGCCTGGTTTGGCAGACGCAGCAGCTCTTTCTTCTTACTAATAATAACACGGCAGATGCAAACGTTCCAGGGTCACATCAAGATGTCCTCCACAACCCACTTTGCGAACTATCTTGGTTGGGACGAAAAGCGTTGCGGTGCTGACCGAGTTGAGCGGCCCGTGCGCTGCAATGGATGGATGGAATTTCCTACATCAGAAGTGGCTCCATGCTCGACGGCCTCGAGAACTTGATTATCGCACTATGCAGTCTTGCAGCTCTGCCATGCCTTGTTGCTGCGGAAAGCACCGCGCGATACAGGCCGTTACATGTCAATGTGCACCACGCAGATACGGCATGATGCGACCCCCAGGTTACCAGAAGCCAGCCAGGGAGGACCATAGCATAAATAGACCAGGCTCTTATTTGCCAGGAGGGACACCGGGATGTGAAAATACAGGCAATGCTGGTTGGCTGAAGAGTGGCGGGGGTCGCAGCCAGGGCGGGACCGGCCCGGTCGCCCCCTCCGCGACTTGTGATGTGCCGGGGGCGGGAGGAACCTCTTTTGCAGTCAGAAAGGAAGAGGGTTGCCGTGAAGGATTTTATCCTGGACAATCGTGGTCGTTTGGGCTTGTCCAGCTTGCCGATCGACTGCCAGCGCTTTCCATGCATGTCTCCCCTTGCAGTGTGCTCGAATACACTTGATCGGACTATCATTGGTGCCCGCAGGCTGCCGCTGCGCGTACTTCGTATTGGGCAAGAGAGAGGGTCCGATTGAGCTCGTGGCGCCCTCTAGACTGGATTGTGGTTACCTTTCTAGTTCTGTCATGGCCAACTTTTGGCCTCGCCCCCATTGAGAAGACGAGCCAGCCCACGGCTCGTCGCTCAACGTCTCGGAACTCTTCTTGTCTATACTTTCCGCAAGGCTGGGCTGTTTTGACAGCATATAAGTTACTTATCTGGCGGCATTACTCCGTACTTGACCAGTCATTTACCAACTAGGAACGGCGCTATGACAGCGCCACAACTTGACTGGGAGATGGGGGCTTGGGGTTAATTAGTACCATTTTTTGCGACAAGATATCACGGACTCTGCAACTCCCGAGTATGTGAAGGAAACGGACAATTTCCTTCCTTGGTTGGGCCGGTCGAGCATCTACCTAGGAGGGTTGCTTGCCCATCCGAGTCCTTCCCGAAAAGAAGAAAAAAGATATTAAGAGCGTAGAAATTACAACGTGAGCCCGGAGGGGCCACATGAGGCAAGTCTCACGGCGTACTTGGGCAGCAATACTTTTCTCTCGGTCTCAGACTCTGCGCCGAGGCGTCTAGCCTTGCTCAGAGAGCCACGTCCAGCGGCGGACACCATCTGCCGCGCCTGACAGACAAGAGAAATACTCGGCCAGCTGAAAGGGACCTGCAGCTTGCCCCAGAGTAAATACGAGCGACGAAGTGAAGAGTGAAATAGACATGATGGGGACTCTGAGACATATCATGAAGAGCGAGCCAGGTTCCTGCTCGTGATGTGCTGCTCGAGTTGCTTGTCTCGAACATTACCCGAGCGAGCTGGGACGGCATCCTTTCCGCTCTCGTTTGTGCGTCTACATTGATTTGTCCACGTTGATTGTGCACGCACCAGTACAGATTACTCTGGAACATTACTCGGTTGCCACCGAGTATGCCACGCCAAAAGTGCGCCAAAAGTGCCACAGCCGAGGCTTACTGGTGGCAAGCTGTTCTAGGTCAACACACCTTGATCAATAGTCCATCGATCCCGCTGCACCTCACAATTTGACCAGCTGGATCTCGCTTTCGTATAGCCATGATTGGCATCCACAGCAGCGCCTCAGTACGTGTTGATACGATCGGCATTGGAGCCTGGACCGCCGAATAGACTGCAACATACCTCTTTTCGATCTTTGTCATGTTAATCTTGACACGCAGCATCGACTCGTCCCAGAATTTCTATCCCAAAATATTCATCACACTTTGCAGCGGGCGGCCAAGTGGCTTGCATCTGGAGCGGTGGTGGCGAATTCGGCAAGTAGGTGACCTGCCACCTGCTACTTGCCACCAAGTGTGCAGCTACGTCGCCAAGGCACAAGATGCCTTGTCGGGCCATCTGCACCGGTTACAGGCTGTTTAATAAACGTGCAGTGTCGATCGACAAGGTGACATAAAGCTCAAGCACCATTACGCGCCAGCTGATTTAGCCCACGCCTGCATCGAAGAGGGACCCGAAATTGTCGGCACATGGCCATGATCATTGATGCCTGTCAGGCAAGAATCATAAAGGTTTGCATGTAACTTTTCAGCCTCGCTGACACATAAAAATTGAGAATTATCTCCTTCGGCGCGCTGTCACGTCGCAAATGGCATCGTGAGTGGCTTATGGGGGCCAAGCCTACTTCAATAAGCTGCATGGCGACCAGCGACGCCATTGACGTATTTGCTAAGGCTCTCGCCAGCCTGCATTTTAGCTGTACAACACCAATTTGGTGCATAATTAAGTGCTGATTTTGGTGTAATTAGTGCAACTTTTACCCCGAAGACTGCTTTGAACCTCAATCCGGGGACGACGTATCGTCATGGCCAATCGTCATGGCCAGTTCAGAGCGCGCTAGGGCAGCTCCGCGAGACATGCTTTCCTAGCTCGTTGATGCCCCAGGAGTTTGCAGAGATGAGACCTTCTCCCGAGACAACAGTCATGAGACAACTGACAATGACAATGTCATGCAGGTGAGACCAGGTCTCGCCAGGAAGCGATCATCAGACTCAAGGAACCTGCCGAGGGTTCCGTGGTGTGGGCAGCTAGACAGTGCGATGTAACCTGACGGCGGCCGCCTTTGTAGCTCGCTATCCAGAGAAAACAGCTGGACAGCCAAAGCGCAAATGCGGCCTTTTTATGCAGAGGCAAATAGGGTAGCTTGAAGAAAATTTGGGAGCCTCTAACAATCACGACAGACTTTCGTCGGATGCAGAACGTACTAGCAATGCTTGACTGGGCGCAAGTACTATTAACACAAGCCGATTCCTATGCATCTCAAGTCTCAATAGAATAAAGTAGAAAAATCATTCTGAGAGTAAACACGAAATCGATACTTTATCTTATTCCGTCTTTATGACTTTGATGCAGGCTGGCTAGTCTTATAAATTCATCATCGTCTGCGGTCGGCAACGACTGAAAAGGCTACAATTGTTTAGTACTAGCATTATTTTGTCTACCCAATACTTGAATAACCATGATCTCACTATAGTCCACATTTTGAGAAGCAGTTTTGGCGCAGTGTTATCTCCCGTGAGCCTCTTCTACTACAGGGTAATTGCACTGACAAGGCTGGCTTGCAGCGGCGTGCAAAGCCTTGATGGAGGAAAGCTTTCAAAACAACATAAGATAAGAAAAATGATACAGAGAGAATATCACAATTATACAATCTTGCTAAAGCAAGCTCCTTGCCGCAGGATCAGAGCAAGTACAAACATTACTCGGCTACGCGGGTTCATCGCATAGCCGCATTTTTCCGCTGCAAGGGCTAGCGACTTGGAGGGACACACAAGAGAAAAAAGCACTGCGTAATGCTCTTCATAAATAAGACAACGAGATTACAGAGAGAACTATGGCAAACTAAAGACTGTTACATCTGTACTGTGTCTGTCTCCGTCCGCGGTAGTGCGGAGGACAACGGACATTGTCTTGCTAGACAACCGAGAACTGGTCAACAGCAGAGCCTGGAACGGACGGATACTGCGAGAAAACCTCTCTTGGCCAACATCTGGATCACCGGAATAAAATAGAGATGGATACCGGGGTGCTGACCGCCAAGAGGTCGTTGCGTACGTGTGCGGGATGCGGACTTGCAGCGCACGTTTGCCTTGGACTGTGAGTTGAGTCTCCATGCAAGATCTCACAAAGAAGATGTAATGGACTTGATAAGTCTCGCTTACTATAGTTGTCAGTGTCTCATTTCACAATGAAGTGCTGAGCGTCGCTGAGACGAAGATTGTCAACAGATCATGGGCTAGCTAAAGCAGACTACAATACGCTACTACCTGTGGCTCTCGTATCAAGAAAACAGAAAAGACGACTCATTCACAAGCAGCGTTTAGTCAGGCCTTGAGAATGAATAAACGGGAGGCAAGTGAACCTCACTTTAGGAGAGCAAAAAGGTAGGTCTCAGAGGGAGTCGAACCCTCGCTGGCGGAATCAGAATCCGCAGTCATAACCGTTAGACCATGAAACCAGGATCGCTCGGTGGGAACGCAGCTGCTGTATTGAGGCTCATCAGCCCCAACACGCTGCCAACAAAGCCAAGAAAAATCGTGACGATTGGGCAATGCTACCTTTTTACTACTAAGTAAAAAAAAAATTTTGAAGGGATATCAGTAACTTGACCGCCAAGTCAAACCTTAGGTCCGAGAGCAGAGAGTCCCACTAACACGGTTCCGCATGCAAGAGGTTAAATTTTGTCTATTGGCTGTCGTGGGTCTCCTGAATGGAAAACTCTTCCAAGCGTGCAGCGCGCATCTCCTTGCTGTCGCCAGCTAGCAATCGCGTACGGGCGACTGCGAGAGCAGATGGGAAGCTTGGGCACGTATCGCTGCGCTCTGCTCAGCCTCGCCTTGTTTCTTGCCGTAGTACGAATGTCATGACCGCCAACGCTCATGTACAGGGCTCTGCTCAGCCTCCGACACGAGAGAGAACGAGGATGTTTCTCCGTCTTAGACCTTCTCCGCGGCTCCATTGTAAATCGTTGTATAGCTTCGAACTCTTCCGCTGATGATTTTTCTCTTTTGCTGGCACGACGCTCCATGGTGTCAGAGCGCGTAAAAGATTGGCGCGCCTGGTTGACATGCTTTTGATTAATCGCACGGCCGAAACCAGCACAAGAATGCCCCGAATTTTTTTGCGTAGAAAGCCGCACGCTTCGTTGTTAAGCCTTCGGGGTCCTGTGGTTGCACCCGCCCTGCATCGCTGCAGAGCTACTCTTCAGGGTGACGACTGTCTGCAGGTTGTTTCTGTGTTAGCTGATACATCACGATGTTTCTGATTCAGTTGTTTGAATGCAAGTATGAGGCTCGGTCCGAGTTCTGGGTTCTGCAAGAGAGACTCGCATGGTAGATAGCTTTGTACGGGAAGCGTCCTGCAACCTTGTCAATGGTAGATTGCAGCGGCATCAGTAATTTTGCAATAGCTCTCATGATTGCATTTGATTAGCCGTCGTCCTTGACATACTGCCCGCTATGTGTAAAGGTCGGGGCCAAAATATAGAAGACCAAGCTAGGCGACTCCTCCCAAGTCACGCAAATGGGAAAAGGAGCAGAAGAAAAAGAAAGATTTTCATGAGATTTCAATCTCACCGCAGTTAGTCCCACTTGCAGACATTTCCCAGCGCGTCCCTTGTCCTTGGGTTTTCTACGCACAGGCTGTCAGGTCATACACGCTGGTACGCCTCGCGGCCCTGTCCTCATCGCAGTGGAATTTGACTCTCTCTAGATATCAAGGCAGATGATATCATGTTTAAGTTCCCCCATGAATCCGTTTTCGTCGACTTTTGAGCAAGGCAAACTCCAAACATACTCCCGAAAAAAGAGCCAGACGGGAGATGTCATGCGGGCTGACGATGCCTCAAAGAATACACGCTTCCGTGCTTTGCGATTTTGGATCCGCCATCAATGGCGGAGTAGCGCACCTGGAAGATGTACGGCCGCGGTGGGAGCCAGAAAAGCGTAGCTCCGCGAAAAGTCTGGCTCACGATGACTGGATAGTCAGGCAGTTGGCGTAAGTGAGGCGCTCCTTGGTACGGTGAGGCGATTGTCAGTCATGGAACACGCGTTTGTGAGCTCACGTCTTGAGACATCTTGCCGCCAACAGACATGTTATGAGATGAGAGCTCGCGAAGGAAGATGATTCGAGGTGATGCAAGGCGGAGAAGAAGACGCCAGCGGGGCGCTGTGGTTGCAATGACCCCAGCCACCCAGCCCATCAAGCCATTCCACTAACTACGTAGCGTTCGCCTGGAAAATTGCTTCGCGGTTGGCTGTTCGAAGACGCCATCGACGCCAGCATTTTATTGGTTTTCAGGTTGGCAAATTGAAACTTACCGATGAACTAGTGTTCTTAGCATTTTGCTATTCTCTCGGTCTTCCGTGAGATGCGATGGTCGGGGCGCAAGCGGGGAGCTGGGATCTAGGATTTGTCTACAGCCGCTCTACAGGGTTGCCTGTCGTGGACATTGGACATGAGCTGAGCAGTCTACTTGGAAAGCAGCACCTGACACGACTGCTGCACCGTAATCTGGGCGCTGAGTCAATAAAATTTTATGACTTGCAGATACGGAAACATCTGTTCATATGTTTCTGACCAAAAAAAATTTACTCCTTCCCGTTAAGCTTCACTGAGGCTACCGTTCGTTGGTGGATAAAAAGCTGCGAGAATAATTTTTTCTTTGTGGTTTAGTTATTGGTAATGATAGTATAAGCCGTACTTGCAGCGCCAAGAACTTTTTAACCAATTCAGGTCTGCATTATAACTTACAAAGCGGAGAATTTGTTTCCTGCATGATATTTTCCCAGCAATCAGATACAGAGCGGTCCATTAGAAAAATGTTCAGGCCGCGTCTAGAAGGCTGATTAGCGTCCCGGATTGACCCCCAAGCCCCCCCACGTGGCTCCTTGATCTCGGACGACCCACTTGGTACCGGCCAGTTCCTAGTGCAGCTAGTCTGAATGGGGTCACGCCCATCAGGGTCACCAAGCAGACCGCCGGTAGCCTTCTACGCAAGACAAAGTATTAGGCAGATTCAAATACTCTTACCACTGAACAAAAATGTATCATAAATATCATAAATCTTTTTGGTCTAACTTCTATACTGGAATCTCTTTAAAAGTACTGATAGCTGTCGGTGGTAGAATTCTATCGCTTAAAAAAGTGAGTATTCTTAGCTATACCGGGCCATCTAGCTATACCGGGCCATCTGTTTTGACACCCCGTTTGACGCTCTCGCTGGTCATTAGACTAGCGTGATCAGCGCTTATTTCTTCAGGCGTCCCTGACGTCTGATTGGCTAGATGACTTAAGGCGTGGAGCTTATCGTATAGCACCACTTCTTTGGCTCACAAACATGCTTGGCATGATCATGCATGCTATTATAATCATGATTAACGACATCGTGATGATTGAGTATTCACCAAGCGTCCTTTTTTGCGGATGTGAGATGCACTTCAGCTTACCTACAATTATCTAATCATGCCATAATCATGGAGATTATCAAGGCCAAGATGTAGGCCGTACCTGCCTGTTGAAAAACGGAATCGAAATCTATTTAACTGGCTTTAAATCCCCGTAGATACAGACCAAAACAGAGAACAAGCATCCCAAAACCCCATCTATATCACACTAATACTCCTTTCCTCACCATGAAGCCCTTCACTCAGCTACTGGCAACTCTTGTCATGGGCATCGTCTGCCCCGTTGCAGCCAGCTGTCAGTATACAAGCCATCAACCCATCTCGACATGAACTGACCTAGGTGTGCACAGCTGTTCCCTATGAACGGTTGAACGTCAATGACACGGTGCGCACAATGCATCGCTGATATGAGATTGTTCACACACTGACGTCTACAGGTACTCCTTATCGTGGATCATCAAGTTGGTCTGTTTGACTTTGCTCGAGACTTCGACGGCGGCCTGTTCTTCCGCAACATGGTCACCCATGCATCCATCGGAGAGCTCTTTGACATTCCTGTCATCATGACCACCTCTGACGAGACTGGTAAGAAGTCGCGACCGACTCGAGTCGTGACATTTGCTGAGCTGACGCTTTTTTAATTCCTAGGCCCTAACGGCCCGCTTCCAAGGGAGATTCTCGACATGCATCCCAACGCAACTCTGATCAAGAGGCCTGGCCAAGTCAACGCATGGGACAACGCTGATTTCCGGGCCGCCGTCGAAGCCACCGGCCGCAAGCAGATTATCCTGGCCGGAATCGTCACCGACGTCTGTGAGTGACCCCATAGCATTCTGACAGCAAGAGCCAGGAAGTGCTGACACTGCACGCAGGTGTGACGTTTCTGTCGCTTTCTCTCCGAGAGGCCGGCTACAGCGTCTGGGCCAACGTCGAGGCGTCCGGGACCATCTCGCCGCTGATCCGGGACGTATCCAACGCGCGAATGCAGCAGGCGGGCGTGCAGCTCGTCGGCGTCTTTAGCATCGTGGCCGACCTGTTCCGGGACTGGCGCAACCCCAAGCCCAACGCTGCAGAGTTCCGGGCCTGGACGGACAAGTACGCGCCGCAGTACCAGATGCCCTCGCGTCTTTACGACGCTGTCAAGGCTAGCAAGCAGAATTGAGGCGCAAATCATTCGGAGAGCTTGCGACAGCAGTGTCGCGGCTCAGACTCGCTATAAAGCAGTCAGTAAAAGAGGGAGAGAAACTTCGGTAGAATCTAGTTATAGGGTATGGCTGTTTTACGGTGGGTGGCATTGGCAACAGAGGAAGTTATGGCTGGCAGACGTAGAAGGGAGAGCGAGGGTGCTTTCAAATTGATCTACTTTCTTTTCTATTCATCAACAGACCAACTTAGTTCACTTGGATCCACTATGAGACTGACATTAGACGTCTTTTGACGGAAAGAGGTGTATGCACTGGTCGCAGTCGTTGACCTTGGAGACTCGGCGATACGGCAACCGAGCCCGTGTCAACGGTTTTTCACCGTCCCACTCGTGCTCGTAAGCTCAGCTTATGCCTTGAAATGATTAGATGTGATTGATAAACGGCCTCACAAGTTAAACTTTCATTGATAAGCTCAAGCCGTTGGAATGCCACAAAAAGGCGTGGCCGAATCACCACGCGACATGCACGGACTTGCCCCTCACAATCTCCAGATGACTGGAAGAAGCTGAAAAGAAATTTTCATTTTCTCGGTAGCAGTGAGTAAGATGAGGTCCTTGGGCCAGGTTCGAATTGCAACGTATTGCGCCGGGAGAAGACGAGAAAATGGGCCGGCGACCGCAATGCGAGCTCGGATCATGGACTGAGCTGCAATCTAAGCGACCTTGGGAAGCGTCATCGAACAAGAATGCCAGGCAGACGTGCACAAGGCACAGACTTTGAACATGGCATGTTCGCAAACGAAGCTCACGCATCTACCCAGGTCTCTTCATCACCACGCTGACAATAACCTTGTCAAACTACCCGGGCATGGTGGTCGAGCCGTGCATCACCAGGCTCCTTCAAGAAGCATTCTGCCATGAGCGTCGCGCACGTCGTCGTCAACATCAGTCACATCATAGCGTACCCGGTCATCGCAAAGCTAAGCGACGTGAGCCCCCGCCCCTGCTCAACCTGCCGAGGATGTGAGCCGACTGACGAATCTGACCAGGTCTTTAGAAGGGCCGAAATTTTTGCCCATTTCTTCCAGACACTCAGCTACATCCTCTCCACTACGAATCAGAGCATCGGCAATGATTTTATAAGCCACCCTCCCCCCCTCCGCGATCGCCGCACTGACGCGTAGTCCCCATCTCACGGACGTCCGGGCTCTTTGGCTCCATAGGCTCGACTGTTTTTGGCCTCACGCAAAAGGTGTTTATTACTGACTCGACTAGCCTCGTCGACCGCGCGTTCTGGTCCACCCTGCTGGAGACCATCAATAGCATGCCCGCGCTCTACCTCGGGCCGATGATGAGGCAAACCTTCCTCACTTGAACGAGGTGGAGGTGGGCGTATGGCACCTGGACGGTACTGGTGCCCGTGGTGTCCATGCCCCTCATCGGCATCGTGATGCTCCTGCAGCGCCGCGCCGCGAAGCAAAACCTGCTGCCGCCTGGAGGTTTGGCCACGGCAGCGCCATCCGCGTGGGGAGCCGCCGTTGCCGGCTCCTGTGGACTGGGATAAGCCTGCTCGAGCTTAGATCCTCCTAGTGGCCGGGCTGCCGCTGGTCCTGATCCCGCTCTCGCTGACCGGGTCCTTGAACTCCGGCCAGTGGAGGGAGGCGTCATTCATCGCCATGGTCAACTCCATGGAGTACAGCCTTTTAACTATCTTCTCCAGCTACTTGCAACTTGCCGGCCACTACTCGCCCGCGCACGCGACGCGCATAGAGTGGAATACACATGACAGAACATCCAGGAGCTCCGGCTAACCGCGCACGCAGCAACTCGCTCTGGATGGCTTTCAGGTAAGCGGACTGTTCGTGGTCATCGGCATCAAGTACACCAGGAAGTCGCGGATGTGGGCGCTCATGGGTCCTCCCACTAGTCATCGTCGATCAGAACGTCATGATGAACTTGGTCAGCCTGGGCGCCGCGTTCGTCGCCTGCAGGGTGATTTCAGGGATCGGTGCTCCTTGCCATTGTCGCGAAGGTTCTGTGCGTGCCTAACCTGGTAATAATGTGCTTCATCAAGAGTATTACATCGGAGAACGAGAAGAAGAAGAAGGCAAGGAGAAGAGTAAGTCCTGCAGGGGAGAAGGAAACGAGAGCCTCGGAAATATGATCAAAATTCTCGATGCTACATGTGAGGGAAGACAAAAACTTGTCTCGAGATCGGAAGTTTAGCAAACTACCTGCTAGTCTTCAGCAGCGCTGGCATGACGGTGATTGGGCGACGAGGTTCTGGTGCTTTCCATCGCATCCGTGGCGCAAGCTATCGCGCGATAGTCGCGTAAAAGGATATACATACATGAGAAAGTGTCACATTGGTATATATATATGTGTGTGTACTTGTATATATAAACTGACCGCGGGTTTCGCCGAGTTGTCGTCAGCTTTGATGAAACTATCAGCCCCGTTATTCCGCCTCGACCTACAGCCCGTGCTGTATCAGAAGGAGAAGGGTTGACTACTCAACATCAAACCCAAGGAGCTCGTCATCAGTCCCGAGCTGGAAACTTGGCGCCCTCTGCATTCACATGTCCGGAAAAATAAGCTTATTATTCATCCGTTCTTCAGGGCAGTTCATCCTTCCGCAACTTCCGCAAGGTCCACTGTTTAAGGCTGAGACACCAATCGTCACATGGGAGAATGTACACGCTAATTAACTAACTAGTTAGTTATAACTAGAGTATAGAGCATAGCATAGCTATATCGATTGGATTAAGTAACGGCCGCCGACCAGGGTGCTTGGCATTGATACGCAGGAACAGACGGCGGCTCCTTGATGATTTGTCGCCTACTTATTAAAGCTGACTAGCTGCAACTCCACAGCTTTCGCCTTTCCCGTGTCCGTGCTGTGCCATCAGCGGTTCCGAAACAATGAGTGAATATGATGGGACCAAAATAATAACTCAATGCAATGACTTGAGATGGTAGTGCCGACCCGGCTCATAGCGAGCGCCATGAAACAGGAAAGCGCTCGTCAATCACAGTTCCTGTCGTGCTTGTTTCGCAACAGTCCACGTCTTCTATTTTAAACAGGGACAAGTGGAGAGATGCATAGAGCCCGGAAAATTCGTGGCGGATAAAGTAAGACCCAGCAAGAGACACCATACACAACTACGCTGTTGGTCGCTGCATAACCTATAGCCTGGCCTCGCGAGTCAATCGCCAAGCATGGGCTGTGCACGATTTCGTCAGCCTATGCTGAGATGAAAGGTGCGCCTGTCACACAAATTGGTAAGCATTATACGAGCCTCTGAGTAATTAAGATTTATGCTTCGTGGATACGGTCTGATGGGAATAACATGCCATTTCGCCAGGGGTCGCAAGCCACTGACTGACTTGTCCTGAAGCATCTTAGCTGCTGTAGGGCATCACCAGTCAAGCCACGACCAAGATCAGTTGGAGACCAACCAGGCAAGGATCGCCACTATGGCCAGTCTACCCAGCCTAGATCTCGGCCTCCCACGTTGGCATCCCGCGCCCCTCTACGTTATGCCTCCCGGAATAGGCGGACGATCACGACGAGCCCGTTGCTGGTCGCGCGCGGCTCGGAATGATCTTTCGAGAGGACTCATCGGTTATAAATAAAGCTAGTGCCGTCGATGGCTCAACCAAAAATCCCAACTCTCGGACATCCAATTCGTTTGCCTCACAACCACCTGACAAGGTATTCATTCATTCACTAGACAAGCAAATTTCGAGAGACACATTCTTTTTACAAACCGAAATAAACCCCCATTTACCCATCACAATGCCCTACGCAACCAAGACGAGACGCTCCAAGATGCTGCCTCTCAGCCTCGCCGGCGCCACCTTCGCCAGCTTCGCCCTCGGCGAGCCTCTCTACCGCCGCGCCGCCAATGTCGAGACGCGGTCGCTTGACGAGATCTACCAGGCGGCCAAGGCGGAGAGCAAAACCATCACCGTGTGGCACGGCGGTGACGAGAAGAACCAGCAGGAGTTTTTGAAGACGGAGTTTGAGAAGAGGTTCCCCGAAATAATGCTCAACATCACCGTCGACCTGTCCAAGTACCACGACGTGAGCCTGGACGAACAGCTGGAGGCAAAGAACGTCTTTGTCGACAGCATCATCCTGCAGACGCTCAACGACTACCCGCGCTGGGCCGAAAAGGACGCCCTGCTGAGCTACGCGCCGGCCGGCTTCGATAAGATCGAGCCGTCCTTCAAGGACGAGAGCGCCTTCTGGTACGGCGTCTACGTCTTCTTCTGGTCCAACGGCTTCAACAGCAAGAAGCTGGGCGGCGGCGCCGCACCCGCCGAGTACGCCGACTGGCTCAAGCCCGAGTTCAAGGAGAAGCTGGTCCTGACCTACCCCCACGACGACGACGCCGTCCTCTTTGCCTTTGACCTGATGTAAGCCCTCAACCCCGCAGCCCTGATTAGCAGTGAGTGGTCTACTAATATGTCCTGTAGCATCAAGGAGTTTGGTGAGGAGTGGTTCGACAAGCTCCTCGAGCAGAAGCCCCGTTGGGTCCGCGGCACCGCCACGCCGGCCACCATCGCCGCCAGCGACGACCACCCCGAGGCCGCCTTCTTTGCCACCGGCGGTGGCTTCGGCACCGACGGCACGCTCAACTTCACTCAGCCGACCCAGGGCCAGTACGTCTCGTGGCCCCAGCGCGCCGCCATCCTCAAGGACGCCCCCCACCCCGAGGGCGCCAAGCTGCTGCACAACTTTATCCTCTCCGAGGAGTACCAGAAGGCCATGGGCACCTGGTCGGTCCGCACCGACATGCCCACGCCCGAGGGCTTCCCTGACCTCAAGGGCAACAAGAACACGGATCCCAACGCGTTTGCCAAGTTCATGGAGGACCGCGGCGCGGTGGAGCGCAGACGCTTCTGGTACGAGGCCAAGATGGGCCCGGCCGTCGGCAAGAACCCCCGTGACGACGACATGTAAGTGATGACAACACCAGCTGAAGAGGAAGAAGAAGAAAAAAAAACAGATTGCCTGACTGACACTGTAGCTAGTGGTGGTCCTGATGCTGGAGCGGCGCCTCCTACGCAGAGCAACAGCACGGCTCAGGCGGCTTGCCGCCGTTCCAAGTCTGCTAAGCGCGCCATGCTCTGAGCGGGATCGGTGCTTCCACCATGGTGGAAAAACTGAAGGTTCATTGCAGTGATGAGCTGTGCGATCAACAAGTAAATGCGTCAATATTGTTCAATTTAGATTCTCCGGGCTTCCCGCGGTCGACTGCGGGTGCCTTCGAGACCATAGCAATTCATTGAATTTCTTCCAAATCCATGGAGCTACTGTACCATAACAAACTGCCACAACCATCAATTGCCTGCCTTGTTTGCTGGTCTCGGACAAGCAGAAACAAAGACTGTTGCCCAGCGCGGGGTCTATCAGCGACGGCAATCACGGTCGCGTACGAGGCCAGAGTCGAGACCAGCCCCATCCAGATTGCGTAACATGACACTGCGCATTATGCATAACAGCGGCCCGGATCTTTTTTCCTGTTTCGTCTTTTATTACGGACAGTCGGGCCCGTCCCGTCTCCAATCCGAGATCCACCTTAAAGCGTCCAGCGTGTCCGGTGATTGGAGCAGCTGGGTAGCCAATGACTCGGTCAGACGAATTAATTGTCTGTTTCTTACGAGGACGAAACTCGTGGCTGGTAGTGCTAACTATAAGTAGTATGTCTTGTCACGGCACTTCTTGCATGCCGCCAAGCAAGACGCCCTTTTTGGCTGGCACATGTGTCTCGGGCGCTTTACGAAGACGCAACGTACAATGATGCTGTCATTGTAGAGATGGACTCAGATGGCACTGCATACGCACTGCGCTTTCCAACAAGACATGATGAAGGGGCCCAGAAAATATATTATGCGTTTTTATCCTACTGCTCACAAATTTACGCGTCTTGTTCATTTCGATCGACCTGTCGCTGGCTGGCTCGTATCCCGGGGTTAAGTCATGTCCGCCCGGTAACACCAAGAAGCGGCCTTTTGCTCGCAGTTTCGCAGCTTACATGAATAACTAGTAATATAGCGTTGTATTTATGAGTAAATGATTCGCGTTGGTAGACCAGGGATATTGATCTACTAGCTGTCTAGATAAAAATTGACAGTATACCCATTACTCGGTCGCTACCGAGTACGTCAAAGCGCCACGGCCGAGGCTGGCTGACGACAAGCCGTTCTAGTTATCATATATCATAAAATTTATAGTATTATTGAGAATAATCAATCAAGGCTATCCAGGCAGGTATATTAGACTATTGAATAAATTTAGAAGTATAAAAGTAAGTGATCAGGCTAAGCCTAGTAGCTAAGCGAGGCTGCAGGAATTGTAACATTTCTTCATGATACTCGTAGCAAATCCTGTATGCTCAACATTCATGGGCAATGGAATAACTAGCATTTTGCGCCGCGATAGCTGTACTTCGTAGTTACGCCAATCAGAGGACGCAGGCAGCGCCCACTCCTTTGCATACGTCCTGCAGCCTCGTTCTGCACATACGCTGTAGGAATTGTTTGAGTCGTCGCACTCCCCGCCTCCTATCTTTCTCGCCTTCTGCTTCATCCTAGGGCAGCGTGAACGATACTTTGCTCAGAATGACACTCACGCTAAACACCACTGCTCTAGATGAGCTTAATACCAATGAAGCGAAGACGCTCCACGACTTGATGGGCAAATTGCGCTTCTGTGGCATAAATGGCATTGTCAACCTTTCTCAAATTGTGGTTGTTGGGGAGCAGAACGCCGGGTAATCTTCTGTCCTCGAAGCCATTTCGGGAGTGCGCTTTCCTGTTGCAGCATGACTCTGTACCCGATTCGCCACGGAAATATCCTTCTACAAAACGGAGTACTCCCGTATCAACGTCCGCATCCGACGCGAAACCACCAGCAACTGTGAAGCGAATATGACATTTGACGAATCGGGGGCGGGCAAGAAAGACCTCCCTGAACTTATTCAGAAGGCTAAAGAGCGCATGGGTATGTCTGATGGCGACAAAGACTTCTCGAAGGATGTGCTGTGCATCAGCGTGGAGGGTCCAGAAATGGTGCCTCTGACTCTTGTCGATTTGCCGGAATCTTTGTGAATGAGACTGCAACACAGTCCAAGGGTGGCATCAAGACGGTGAATGATCTTGTGGATTGTTACATGGCACAGCCAAAAAGCATCATGCTCGTCATCGTGGAGGCCAATATCGAAATTGCTAGGCATGGCGCACTAGCAAGGGCCAGAGACCACGATCCCATGCACGAACGAACTCTTGGTCTAGTCACAAAGCCCGACCTCGCCAAGGGACAGGGAGACGTTGAAGCAGAGCATATTCGATTGGCCCAGAACCAAGAACCAAAACATAAGCTCAGGCTTGGCTGGCATGTCTTGCGCAACAGAGCAGAGAACGAAGAAACTCCGAGTGACCGTGACGCTACTGAGAAGGAATTCCTCGAGTCGCCTCCATGGGACGCTGTCGATAGCGCGGACCGCGGTATTGCTAGGCTTCGCGAAAAACTGAGCTATATTCTATACAACCATACGCGGAGCTGTCTGCCCGTCGTGATCGAAGATATTGAAAGGCATCTTGAAAAGCGACAACAAGAAAAAGTCGAATTGGGGAAGGAGAGACTTGACCACAAAGATATGCGAACTTTTCTTCTTACCATTGCTACCGACTTTCAGAGGCTTCTCCGAGAGGCAAATAGCGGCCATTATGCTGACAATTTTTTCGGTCCGTTGACGTTGCCACAAAACCGACTACGTGCTGAGCTCAGAGGCTTTCATCGCGCTTTTGACTATATTCTTGCATCAAAGGGTCATAGATTGTCCATTGCACGAGCAGATGAGGATGAAATCGAGACCGAAGACGAAAGTATCATCTACATCAAGCTTGCATCTATCACGTCTGCCGCCTTTCTTGACACACATCCGTACCAGTTTCCTCCCCCAAAGCAAGTCTCTCGTTCGGAACTCAAGCGGGAGCTCAGAGCACTTGCTACCGCGTATGAGGGACGCGAGCTCCCAGGTACTTGCAACAGTGAGCTGGTCATCCATCTATTCAAAATTCAAGCTTCCCCATGGAGGAACATTGCACAGTTTCACATTCGGAGTGTTGCAAAGGCTGCCAAGGTGTTTGTAGAGCAGCTGCTCCATCATGTTGTCGGCAGAAATAATGCACATACGACCGAGAAGGTACTCTTGCGCGATTATGTAGACACATTCTTTCGTGTGCGGGGTAAACAGCTTGACAAGAAGCTGGACGAACTTCTAGCGCCATATACGGAAGGATACGCCGTACCGTCCGAGGAAGAGTTTGAGCGACTTGCCTCAGAATGGAGGGTCGCGCGCATGGTCAAACAGCTCCAGAAGTTACCTTTGAAGGATATTATTCAGGATGTAGAAGATAAAGAAACAACATCGAAGGTCAGCTTTCTTCTTGCCGCCGAGGACATATTCTCCGGACGGGGCTTTCGATACCACCGAAAGAATCATTGACATGATGCAGGCGTACTACAAGGTAATTGCGCAAATTCCATTAAATTGCATCTGATGCTTGTTATCACAGGAGCTAAATGTTTCTACAACAGATGTCTCTTCGAACCTTTACCGACAATGTCACGAACCTTGCCATCGAGGGCTGTCTGATACAGGATTTGGAAACCATATTTACCCCGGTCAAAGTTGGAGGAATGAGCAACGACAGGCTAGAAGAGTTGGCGTCTGAATCAGCGACTGCACAATCTCGAAGAGTGCAACTGGAAGAAGAGATTACCGCGCTGCAAGGAAGTCTTGCCGCGTGCCTGCGACGAATGCCACGCGCTGTGCCGACTCTCTGCACCCCGGATGCTAGCAACAACACGCGTGGAAGCCTTTTCTGGTCAGTGGACGACTCATCAGCCAAGAAATTGACTGAGCAGCCCGCGGGATCTCTCACCACCTCCAAGTCTGATGCTACTGGTCCACCAGCGCAGAGCTTGCGAGAGAGGAGCCCTGCGGCTTCCAAATCACCCTCCCAAGCTGCCAAGATTAAAGGAAAGTCCATTTCTCAGAGCCCAAGCAAGGATGCAAAGGGCTCCTCTCCTGCATCAACGCCCAGTTCAGGCTCTGGCGGGGATGAAGGCGAGACCCAAGACCAAAGTGATATCGCTGCAATCGGTACAACCTTTGCCCAGAAGACTGCTTTGCAACCTGAGTTCGGGACGATGATTAGTGCAAAGCAAACCGATCTTGCAAATTCGAAAAGCTCTGGGGTTTTTGGAAAGTCTAGCAAAGGATTCTCCTTTGGTTCGAGTGCAGGTAGCAACAAGACAAGCCTCGCTAGCCCTGGGATTTCTCAAAGCAGAAAGCGGTAAGCGTGAACCTGGCTGTTCTATCTCCCACCCAGAATTGGTGATAGAAGATGATCCTCTTAGCATTAAAGTACATCCGTTCATCGAGTCTGACCATGATCACGTATGCCGGTATCAAAACATATGTTTAACTACTGAGTGTAAAGAGATGTCGCCTGAGGAGCTGCGATTAAAGAACTACTTAGTAGGGTCAGATGACGAACCACTATATTATATGCGTTCAAAGTGTGAGTATTAGCTTATATTCCTCATCCTAGTTACAGAGGCTGATATTATTTAGCTTAAATAAATCTTCTAGTATCTTAATATATGCTCTTTACGAAAACTAAAATCTCGATGTTAGACAGCTGCCGAGTAAGAGTTGGTCACTGGACATCCACAGAGCTGCAAGAATTTTTTTTACACGGCTTGTAAAAACTGGAGAGACATCCGTTAGTTTCGATACGTTGATGTAGTGAGTTAACAGGCCTGGGCGACCTAGCACAACTACCACAAGGCGATACTTCACCGGCAGGCGAGAGAGCTTGAGCATCGGGGCGGGGACGCTCGACCGCCAAGACGAGAGCTCTGAGCAAGGAACCTGTGTAAAAGCCCATCGTGCTACTCGTTGCAGGGTTTCTCCCGCCAACATGCTGCGAGTCCGACATGGCCGCACTGCTCCATCCGTGTACGAGGCATGTTAGCTACAGAGGCGTATCGGTCACAGACATGAGCTGTTTAAAAAGAACAAAAGTATCTCGCAAGGGTCTGGTGATTATAAGAAGAGGTGAATGCACCAGCCACTTGGCAATACCATGCGGTCTCTTGTCACAAGAACGCAATCTGGTTTGCAGAAGTAGACCACAGTCATGTCACAGAAGCTTGTCAGGTTGCTTCAGAGCTGTCAGATGACTGATCCGGCAAGAGCTCCAAGGCGACACGGGCCGACATTCTTTCGCCACGCTTCTTCCCACTCGGGCGGCAAGTCCTCAACAAAACCAATTATCTGCGCCGCAGCAAGGCTATTGTCCCCGAGAGACTGAGTCGGGTATCTCGGAAATATGAGCGCAAAAATCTAGCATCTGTTAGTCGGGATTGTAAGAACTGTGGACGTCCTGGCTTACGACGCAGCCTAGTCGCCAGAGATCAACCTTGTAATCAAACTCGGTGCCAAACAAAGTCTCTGGTACGCGCAGATCGATGGGTTGGGCAAGGGCGTCAGGAACGGCTTCGAGACGAAACGACTCGCCAAAGTCGACGAGGCAAATGTCCTCTTCGCACTCGTCGGTCCAGTCGTCCCACCGCGCCGTGCCCACCAATTGTCTGGGCAAATGCGGTCCCGGAGGTGACCCGTCCACGTTGAGCAGCTCTGCAGTTTCAGGCGAACCGATGACGTCTAAAAGGGCCTGCTCAGATAGGGAGGCAAGATTGCGGGTTGTGAAGGCGACGTTGGCAGCACTCAGGTCTTTCCGCGTCGAATGGTCAGATGGCATATCATCTACATGAAAACGTTTATCAAGAGGGGGGTTACATACCTCCGTGCGCAAAACCGGCCTCGTGGAGGAGCGCAGTGGCTTCGAGCAACTGGCCGCTCAGCCTCAGAATGTCGTCTGACTCGAGACGATCGCCACCGTTTGAGTAGTCTGTAAGGACGTGCTGTAGCGACGGACCTAAAAGGTTGCTAACGATGCATATATGAGAATCATTGGGACCGTCATGAATAAATTCGTCATAAAGTGTGGGGACAAAGGCGTTGCAGCTGTCCTGAAGTGCTTCGAAGATCGTCACTTGTTGCCTCGGGCCGTCCTTGTTACGGCTCTTGGCTTTGAGAATTTCAAAGCCGCCCAGCGATTGTCTCTGCTTCTGATTAACAAAAGAAGCCGCTAAAGAAAGGGTGAAAATTGTACTGCGTGTCTCTGACGAGCCAGACGGTGGAAAAGCCGCGACGGCCTAGCTTGTGCACGACTCTGTATCGGCCGTCTTTGAACTCGTCGCCAAGGCAAACCGGATGGAGGCCGCCATAGTAGTACGAAGTTAGTTCTTCCTCTTGATGCAAAATGTTGGAAATGGGTCGCGTTGTAAATCGCTCCATGGCGACGATGCAAACGGTGATGGTTGAAGATGGAAGTCGAGATGAGCATGCAGGATCTGGGTTTTCAGCACGCGACCGTCACTGGTCGCTAGCTTTGACGAGCTATGTCCCCGAATGGCGGAGATTGATCGTGACTTGTCGGTCGCGATGAGGATGGCTGTGAGTCATGTCGAGGAGGACAAGGCTGAGTGAGTTACAGGGGACTGGGATTGCGAGCCAAGTGGTCGGTCATCGAAGGCTCACAAAGTACCTACGCATCGCCCCCAGAGCGTGGTCATCGTTATAGAGGGCGTATTTCGGGCACTCTGAATCGGGTTCTTGGTCAGGCAGCCGTTCGACAAGATCAGAGTCGCTAAAGCTAATTGTGTCCGCCAGCATGTTTGCCTTTACGTTTGTTGCGAGAAAGACGGCAGCTATCATCATCTTAAAGCATACCCCTAGTACAAACGGCACGGAAGCTGGAACAACGATGCTCCGTAGCTACGACACATATCATGGAAAGAGTTCAATTCACGCCCTCACAAACAGTTATCGTAGCAACGAAGCAAACAGCATTTTTAAAAACGTCTACACCGCCACCTCCTTCCTCGTCCTCTCCTCGTGTAGCTCGCCCTGTCGCCTGGGCCGCCTTAGTTTAGCCACGCTAGGCGGCACGTCGCTCACTATTAGCGCCCGATGAGCTCCGCCAGCATGGCGCTGGACTCTAGTCAATGCACGCCCAGCCGGCCGCGGCCGATCAGCCGCGCTACTATCCCTTTGACAGGCGTGAAAAAGCAAGGAGATCAGGGAACTCATTAAGAGGTCTGTCAAGATACTCCTGCATATGATAACGCCGGGGAGAAAGTAAGGGCTTTGACTCCGTCGTCATTTGTGCGAAGAAAATGTGCAGCGAGGCCTGTCAATTTTTAAAAGGCGAAGTGAATTAACTACGGCTGGATGCTACGCCAGTAGCCCAGTCTGGCTCGTCGCCACGCCATGAAGTACCTGTGTTTGCGTTAGCCTGCTTAAATTGACGACCTCGTCTCGTGCGCGCCCTTACCTAGGGTCGGATGTGTCAGAATCGGGCCCTCCAAGTTGGAAATGGAATGCTCTTTGGACCAAGCGACCAGCTTGTCCCAGTTCCGACACTGGTGCTCTGTCCGCTCCGTCGGCCAGGGAAATCTATAATCATCTATCCACTCAAACGGATGCAGGGAAATGTCTCCATGGCACATGAGCGTTTGACGAAGTAAATCGATGCAGTGATCAAAGTGGTCCCGCTGCTGCGCAACGGGATTAGGGTTGTGGTAGTAGTCGGAGTAGTAGGACTTGCGAATGTGGTTCACGCAGTGCAGAGTATGGTAGACATCCAGTGTCACAAAATAGCCCCCCTTTTCATCGTTGAGTGGCACCGATTTCAGGCTCGCCTTTTCGAGATCTTCTTCTTGTACGCGAATGTCGTTGTCTTGCAGCGCTGTTAGTACGTGGGCCAAGGACAGGCAAGGGCAAGACTTACACTGTAATAGATCCTCCCAGGCATCATCCACTTCTGGCCGTGGCATGCCCTTGAACTTGCTTCCCTCAAATACCTTGTGATTTATAATTTGCTTTTGGTATTCGACAGCCATTTTTGCGGGAGCTGAGCGAACCTGTCAATAGCTGGTACCACATGCATCTCGCCATCTTCACTTACAATAAACGGCACCAATCTCACATGCGCATTTCGTCCCGCGAAGTTTTGCACCCCATAATAGTAGCAGAATTGCGATAATACCGTAGAAAGAAATAATTGCAATGTGTAGAAAGACGCTCAGTCGCCTATATCGTTTTGATCGCTCGTATCGCAAATCAAGTATAAGCTTTTCTTGTGATTGGTCGCTCAGCAGACTTTCCGTATCGGGTCCATCCGTAACATCGTTGGATCTCTTTTTTGAAGGCTTCTGTGAGAACATTGTCGAACAGCAATGCTCAGAAAACGGCAGTTTGCCATTAGTCACACTCTCCAGTCTTTCGTCAAGAGCACTCAAAAGAAGATGAAGAACAAGGCAAAGTAAGGAATGGGGGCAGAATTGAAGACCCAAGCATAGAGTTGCGTATCTAACTAACTAGTGCTTACCACTATGGTGTCACCACTTGTAGCGTTGTTGACCCCCATTCTAGGCGTCAGCCACATTCCCCTTACTCCAGCAGATCTGCAAGGTTACATTCGGCACTCATGGGTGAGAATTCTCACATGCGCACACCTTCCAGTCTCTTTGTATTGTTGTCTGTATCTTGGATTTACTTTGGAACTTTGGCGCTTCGCGTCATAGTTTTCAGTGCCTCGGGTTGATGTGGATGACCTCAATCATTGTTTGGAGCCTTTTAATGTGGGACGAGTTATGGTTATGGTCTATAGCGCGCATTTATTAATCGATAGTTCTAAGACACCATTTTAAGATATTTCCATTGTAAAGAGTCGAGTACACGTCTTTGTACCTGGATGCGCAACCACCATGCCAGATTTTTACATGCTCTCTAGACTGTCTTAGGCCGCGTCCTCAGCACCTTCCGAGCGCTTTCCCCAGCCGGCAGCGTTGTTGTAAAGAATGTCGCCCTTTGGGGAGCGCTTCCCCCAACCAGCAGCGTTGTTATAGAGGATGTCGCCCTTGGGAGCGCGCTTGGCTGCATCGGCCTCCTCGGAGCGCTTTCCCCAACCAGCGGCATTGTTGTAGAGAATGTCACCCTTGGGCGACCGCTTGGCTTCATTGGTCTCCTCAGAGCGCTTTCCCCAACCGGCCGTGTTGTTGTACAGAATATCGCCCTTTGGGGCGCGCTTGGCCGCGTCGAGCTCTTCGGAGCGCTTTCCCCAGCCGGCAGCGTTGTTGTAGAGGATGTCGCCCTTGGGCGAGCGGCTGACCACGTCGGCCTCGACCGGCGCGGCAAGGGCGGCACCGAAAAGGGCAAAGGCCACGGGAATGATAAACTTCATTTTGATTCGATTCTTGTATAGTTGAGAGGTGTAGTGGTTTGTTGCGAAATCAAAATCTGCGGCATCGTTTGGTGAGTGTCATTATATGTATATGACCAGATGGCTACGTCCTCGCATCAGCACACCCAGGGATCCCGCCTGTTGCTTTACGCTAATGTCGGCACTCTGCTAGTCTCTTTTCATAGTTTGCATGTTACATCGATCCTCGTATGTCTTGATTTCTCCGGTATGGATACCGCAGCTGGCCAGTTTGGGGGGCGAGGGCGGGCGGATGACACGCCATTGCCCCTCGTCATACAGACCTGCATCAGCCACCGTATCTTGTCTGGCGCAGTCATAACTCAATCAATGCAGATAGATATGTTTTCATGGTTCAACGAACAACGTATGATTTGTTATAATTCATGGCGGCTTTGAGGCTTAGTGTCGCCTCACACTGACGTGGATGCCGCGTATGGATCCGAGGACAAGACCGAAAGAGCAGAGTCAGTATACTGATAGCAAACTGCAATCACATATATGTAATCATGTGACACGGGCTCGGACTCTATTCCCTCATGATAGCGATTTGTCAATATCGACAGCAGCTGGTGAGTTTGGTACTCGTGACCGGCCATGTAAGTCGAGGAAAGTGGGGGTGAGATTTGCGAGCAACTGTTTCCAAGTTCTGACATGCATACTAATCTTGCACAAGCTAAAACCTGTTCTACTATCAATCATCATACTCTATTGAACGAAAAGATCAGCGTAATTGGCGGCTTGCTCCCACATCTCTCCGCATGTCCCCGCATGACCTAGACGTAGCGTCTCCCCTCCCCCACAGGGCTGGCCGCCCTACGTTTCGTAGTATGGTTACAACATGTCAACGTTCGTTTACCAAAAGATGATGGGGTCGGTCCCATAGAGAAAGCTCAAGTGCTACGTTCTAGATCAGCAGCCATCTGGGGCGTAAGAGGGGGCGCGTCTTACACAGTGCGCAGTTGCGATAAGAGAGACAGGTCCACGGCAAGCGATGCCTCTGGCAGCTTACATGGGATGCTTGCACTCGCTATCTGGTGGCACACGATCAAGGCTGCAAGCTCTGCAATACATACGGTACAAGAAAGTCACTCGAAAAACAACAAGTTCAAAAAGACCAACTTGTTGGTCATTGGTCAATGGAGCAAAGAGCTGACGAATGGGCCTCTGACGAAGTGCCTTTTCTTCTTGGCGAGGAAAAGAATAGTCTCGAACCACCATCACGCCCAAATCGTCGAGAGAGATGGGCAAACATTCTGCCATACTCTGTCGCGCTGAATCTGGTGTTGGTCTTGGCACTTCTTGGCTTGTGGAACTTGCAAAGGCACGACGCCAGCAAACATTACATTCCGAATGAGATTTACAGTAAGCAGAACGAAGGATTTTTAAACTTCGTTTGCTGATAGATAGTAGCACCTGCGCAATCGGCGGTCGAGTATCAGAATATACTCTTCACGGGTGGTCTCAAGGGAGATGGCTCGAAATACTTGGGTTCTACGCCAGAGGTTGACGAAGCATGGGATCATCTCTACAACAGTACGCTTTTCTCTGTGCAAACAAAGTTTGAAATAGAAATCTCTATTGACCACATGTTTAGAAACTTTAATCTCGCAAATCTTGCCCGACGCAGCTGCACAGCTACCCAACGCCACGACGCGATTCTCCAACGACACCGACTACCACATCGTGGAGCTCGACGTCTTTCACCAGCTGCACTGCCTCAACATGCTGCGCAAGCTCGTCTACCCCGACGCCTACCCGACAGATCTGGTGTCGGGCTCGGAGGAAGCCGAGGGCAACGTGTTTCACTTGGAGCACTGCTACGAGCAGCTGAGGCAGTCGCTGCAGTGCGCGTCCGACCTCGCGACCATTACATGGCAGTGGAGCAGGAAGCGAAAGGGTTTTGTTGGTAATGTGCACACAATGCATACGTGCAGGAACTTTGACAAGATCCATGAGTGGTCGGTCAAGAATGTAGCGGCGCAGGAACTAAACTTTTTCGAATTTGTCGAGGGAGCGCCAATCTTTGAGAATGAGTAGCAGCTCCATGTAAGAATAGATTCGGAGAGGACAGAAACGAACATGAACTGTTGCATGAAAGAACTGCCAGCCCAAAAAAAAATAATCTTTTGCTCAATTCGTCTGCTCAAGGCATCTACTTTGCGCACTTTGGATACTTGACAAATATCTTGGTCCCCGAATCCTTCATCCCTTCCGGGTGACCACCAATCATCTTGACGCAATGGCTCGTGTGGTGATAATTCGCCGTGTACGTGTCCAGCTCCTGCGTCGGATCCAGCAAGATCCTATGCAGCCTCTTCCAGACAAACATGCAGTGTGTGACGTGCCAGTCAAACGTTGTGCTAAAGTGCTCATAGTCTCCCGCGCCCAGCTCCTCCAGCGTCAAATTCCGCGCCGACGCCGTCTCGTAGTACCAGCGGCGGCGGTCTTTATACATGTCCCTCGCGTCCTCGTCGTCGGCCGCCGTCAGGCACGACGCGGGCAGCCACGAGTGCAGCACAATGCTGTAGCGGCAGCCTCGCGCGTGGGCGTCGGCAGGCGAGTTGCCGCAGTCGCCGTGCGACCACGCGAGGGGGAGGCCGGTGACGGGGTCGGTGCCGTTGGGCGCGCGCGGAATAGTGCGTGCGTGGGAGTGAGTCGGCTTTGACAGGGCTGGGAAGAGGGAGAAGGCAATGGCTGTGGTTGCCAGGCCGAGAACAAAGGCGGCTATTGTTGGCATCCAACGCCGGTGCGGTGCCGGCTGTCGGTACCCATTCTCGAAGTCGCTGGCACTGTCGCCGACCTGCTCGTACTTGGTCTCGCTGGCCATGTTAGAAATTCGTTCAAATAGTCACCGACAATGACAAAATTCAAGCTTCTCATTCTAAAGAAAGAATGTATTTGTGGAATTATTCACCGCCGACTGCCTTGTCTCGTCGACGTGAGCGACAACTCTCTTGCATCGATTGCCCACATGCTGCAAGTCAACACGAGACATTTCCACACTGTGCATTTCCTGTCGACGGATCGTTACAATGTAACCACAGCTGCAGGTAGCCGGTCAAACGCCTCCACCCGCTTTATTTAACTCGGATCTTGGCCGGCGTTGACTTGATTGGGAAGCTGATGCCTCAAGCTAAGCCAGCTAGCCTCCGAGCTACAAAAAGATTCACACTGCCTCGTTCTTCCAGCTCCAAAGCACATGCCAAAATGGTGGGGGACGGGTATTCTTGGCGCAGCCAGTCAAACTTTCCACATTTCTATATTAGTTCCAAGTTTCTGGTGGGCGAGGAGGCTCTTACGAGAAAACCCGTCAGCAATAAGCTGGCTTGAAAAGCGGGGGGCCTGGTGCCGGTGCTGGCGTCAGCACAGCGATCAGCCAGGGTGCAGACCAAAAGTCCTGTCTATTTTGTCTTGGAGCAGGTGGCTTTCAATAAGAAATGTCGCACGTCTTTGCATAACGTGGCTTGTGGAAGCAATCTAGTGACAAACGCTGCATGTAGGCAAGGCATAAGTCAAGTCCCTGCAGGTTGGGGTAACTAGCATAAAGTTCAAGATGCAGCCTCGGGCTCAACCATTATACGGGATCTTATGCTTCTATTCAAGCTAGTTTCAACTCAATCTCTCGTCAGACTTGAAACCACTACTACAACAGCCCGGGAACATGTTGATCATCTTTCCCGCAAGAGCCCACCTTGCTGTGCCCGCGAGCGGTGGGGGGAACCCGCGCAGATAGCCGACTGCACAGTAGAGCAGAATGATAGACCGTCTCAGTAGCCGGACAATACCCCATCAAGGACCCATGTCCACCATGCTTTTTTTGAGAGACAAGAGCATTATATGGCTGGGCAGCTCGTCCATAGCTCCGTGATGAGCGGTCGCACAGAGCAGTTCTGCTCCAGATAGCCGTCCTCGTATAAACGGCCTGCTCTTTGATGGGGCCCGTCGGACGGTCCCTAGCCAAGACTTAGACAAAGGGCAAACAAGGCACTTATGCCTCATGTCTAGCGCGCACATGGCAATATCACCTAGGTAGAATTACCAGCAGTGGCAAAATTGACTCTGGTTCGCTGGTATGCCACTGACATGCCCCGCGAGTCAAGAAGCGTTGAATTTCAACGCTTCACATGGCTCAAAAGACATTCAAATAGTCCAAAGTCAATTTTAACAATAAGTCATTGAGTCGTGATCGAATCTATACCAAATTTCCGGGCCTGCTCTCTGATTCGTCAGTGGCGCGTGGAGTGCCGAGGACCTGCAGGGGTGGTATTTCCTAATTCGGGTATCAATAGAATTTTTGACCCTTGTCCAAACGCCACGCTACAACCACAAACCGACAACACAGTCCAACGGAAGCCGTTGGTTTTTTTTGTCTGATTCAATGAGAAACGCCATTTTCTCTACGTGCTCAGTTCGTGAGGGGAATACTAAAAATGCAGTCGGGTTTGCTCGCTGAAATGCCGTGGTCACATTGGCCCATGGCGGGGGAGAGGCGTGGCGGACGTGGCTGTTCATTCATTCTCTATTGATTTCTGCGCAGCACAAAGGTCCAGACTCTTCATCTTTGACCTTGGTTGAATATTTTCGATGCACAAAGAGTGGTATTTATATTCAGAACTTGAGCGTGGTGTGTGTTGCACAGCTTCAGAGTATAAACATCACGGACAGGTCCTCGTGCGAACAGCTGTCACAACTCACATACAACTTTTTAAAACTTTCTCTTCCTTCTTTATCTTCTTATTATATACAAGAGCCAACATCGAGCTCATTTATCTTTGCTATATCCTCGACATCCTTGCAACTCAGAGCAAGAGCAGCACGACTCATCAACACATCAACACCCTCACACCTTCAACACATACACACCGTAAACACTCTTCAAGATGAAGTTCTCCCTTGTTATGCTGGCGACAGCCGCCACCACTGTTCTCGCCGCCCCTCGACCCTGGTGCATGAGACCCGGCCAGCCATGCTGGAAGCTCAAGCGCGCCGTTGACGCTCTCGGCGAGCCCGCCTCCACGCCCTCGCCCGTCGAGGACGACGCCGCCCCGGCACTCGACGCCGACAACATCGGCCTATTTGCCTTGGGCGCCCACGACCGCCTCGTGCACCTCGCCTCGTCCGACCCCGCCAATGTCGACGATGAGGGCGCGTTCGAGAAGCGGTGGTGCATGCAGAGCCCCAAGTGCTGGAAGCTCAACGTCGACGAGCACGGAGAGCTCGCCAAGCGATGGTGCATGAGACCCGGTCAGCCGTGCTGGAAGCGCAGTGTCGATGAACATGGAGAGCTTGCCAAGCGATGGTGCATGAGACCCGGTCAGCCATGCTGGAAGGCTAAGCGCGCGGCCGAGTCGGTTCTGAATGCGGGACAGGAGGAAGGCGACGCACAGGAGCAGGACTGCGGTGAGGATGGCGAGTGCGCCGTCGCAAAGAGACATCTCGATGGTCTTCACCATGTTGCGCGCGCAATCTTCGAGGCTTTTTAAATTGGTATGATGCCTTCCCAGCCCTCCCAACCATCAGCTTCTTCGTTCGTGCATCGCTCGACTAACACTGGCTTAGACCTTGACACTGGTTTAGACCTTGGCTCGCGCCTCGGATGAGAGCCCGTTATGCTTTCTGGAATACTGGCAGCTTCGATATTGGCCCCGGTTGGTCCTTCTTCTCTTCGGTGTGTTCGCACCTTTGTGTAAATTTTTCCTCTACGATGGCGGGTCATGGGATACAGAAACATGCCCGTTCTTTTATCTTTGTAATGGTGATAGCTCTTTTGCCAGGGTTCGTTGGCGGCGGTGGTTTCGCACCAGAGCCAAATGCTCGAATATAAGACGATTTAATCCGTTACGCTTTTATAAACAGATCGGGAAGTGATGCGTGTAATTTCGGTGCGTCTCGCATTCACCGAGAGTGGTTCGGGCTGCCGACCGTGGCCGGTCTCGTGGTTCTTTGTACGCTCGGCTCTACGTTGGTGTAGTGTGGGGGAAAGTGCATCTAAATGGGTGATTCGGAGCAGCAGTGTCTGAGCATTTGGCAGTAATTTGCTCTCACTCGGTTGGTCATATCAACGCGCTACTCGTTACGGTGTGAAGATGGCTTTAATTCCCTTCTCCAGTCCAATTATCAAGGTGTCGTCGAGCCAGTCGCCAGTGGTATAGCCGTCGAGCAGCTTCTGTCGAGGTCCCTTTCGCTACATGTCGCAGTCGCAGGCAAAGATAAGACTGGTGAAAATATCTAGGCATGTTCGCTCAATCATTGCGATCCTCCCCATGTGGCCAGTGGCCGGGAAGCACCGCACCCAAGATTGCTCGGTTTCTTCTCCGTTTTGTGTTCCTCGCGGTCCGGTAGGTCTTGGGTAGCAATAAATTGCCACCTCGCACCGGGCGTATATCAGGGGAGCGTAAACGTTTTATTTGCGTTGTTCATTATTATTGAAGAAGAAGAAGAAAAGAGGAAATCGAGTGTCAAATTTTTTGTTTCTTATTGCGTGTGGATAATGTGGGGCGAAATTTGACCAGGATCATTGGTCAGCAATTTCTGCTGTCGGGCTGGGGACGAGCAGTCTGTTCGTTGCGCGACGAACGTTAGACATTGGACAAGACCAATAGTAAATTTGAACTGGGGAGAACAATTTTGTGGTATCGCATTGAAGAGCTCTATTGAACACTGCGCAATTCTTGTGCTCTACGTCAGCACAGTGCTGGCAAGTTTCGTGCCTCGTATTCGGCATGTGCGTACCAAGATCAAGTAGGGTAACACAAGGGAAAAAGTAGGTAATCATCAAAAGATCACGGAATAACGAAACATGAATGGCGCGAATCAGCGAGTTACTTTTATTTACTAAAAGTTGTATGCCGATTTTCGGTGGACTTGTCCTGTGCTCGCGATCAAGAGAGGGTGTCCGAGAGCGGATGCTGACGCGGATGTAGAAAGATATGTCGCAGTACTCCGTACCAGCAAGAAAAAGGTGTGTCAAAAAGATCTGTTGACGGTACGTACTCTTTCCCTATTCCGGGCATATAAACATGTATACTTTGTCTCGTTTGGATGCTATTTTTCGTAGGGAGCCGAGACCTGTCTCATGCAACTTGTAGTAGCGGCTGTTTCACCTCGATCCGCCCACCTGAAATGCAAAGGATCGGACCCTCGCCTTTTTGCGAAAACGAGCAGAAAAAAAGAGCAGAAATTTGGTTCGAAAGTCTAGGTCTACCCCGCGTTGCTGCCGGATCATCGTGCCATGGCCGAGCTGGACCGGAACCCACGGCACGGGCAACCGGGGTAAACAGATGACGGATGGAAGAGCGTCGTTGCTCCTTATTATTCGTGCAAGCGGCGGGCTTGGATTCCTCCGATTATCGGATAATGACGGACTACATCAGGATCCTGGTCAGAGATAAAACGACGTTGCCATTATTGTCGTGTATGTATATATAGCAGCACCACAGTTTCGTAACTTGGACGCACTTGAAGCAATACGTGAAAGAAGAAAGATCATGGAAGTTGCTGATGTCAGCTTGGAACTGGAAATTGATGTCTCAGCCAGCTTCTCAAACCATGTCGCAGCCAAAACGGGAGGGCAAGCCGTTGGGCTAACGTTGAAAGCGAGCTGAACAGTCGTGTATCCATACTCAGTTGAATTTATGTGTCTTTTCATTAATTTGTTTCTGGGTTTCTTTTTCCTATTCATTATTGCCTCATCTATTTCCTTTTTCTTTCTTTTTTTCCGCATCCATCAGCCTGACTCAGCCAAAGTCACTGATAACGACCCCGACACACCCAATAGTTGCAGACTCGCACGCAACTCATCTCCACAGCGGGAGTGCCGATTTTCTCTCTTCTTGGTTACAGGCTTGTCGAGTTTGTCAATGGCTTGTCAAGCCAGATCATTCCTGCAGGCCCATTGTTCCGAGGCGCCGCCCGGCGCATCGAGCATCATTCCGCTCGAGGCAAAAAAGCAACAGCCTCAAACATTAAAGACATGGCTGCTTTTCTGTCTACGACTGAATCCTATGCCGTGTTTCAAGATGAAAGAAGAGTAAAATATAAATAAAGGCCCCCGAGACAAAGTCATTAAAAAGCCCGCTCTCGTCTGCCCCTCTTTCAGGCTAAAAACCAGGGCCCGCCCATCTATGTTACTCTTGCTGCCCCTCTCTCCGAATCTCTTGTTCGTCAGATTGCATCAGTGACCAAGAGGGAAGAGAAAAAAACTGCCGTAAACACCGCACGCACCGCGCACAGCCACCCGAGCACGCGACAACTCTCGGAGCCTTTTCTTCATCGGTCTTTATGTCGCAATAACTTTTTTCTCAGCACATCAAGTCGATTTTTCCACTTTTCAACAGTGTATCCTTCTTTTCCTTTTGCGGCCACTACTATTCCGCAGTCATGGGCTCGACGCTGTCCCTGCCCCCCGCGGCCGCCGACGCCAAACGCCGGGCTCCGCCGGCCTCGGCGCTCACACCCAAGTCACCACCATCACCATCATCATCACCATCATCGTCACAACAGGATAGCGACAATGGCGTCGAAAAATCGCCAAATAAACAACGAGCACCACAATCGCAGCAGCAGCATCAATTAACGCCGCCACCGTCGCCGCCCGCCGGCACATACACCTTTCCCACTGGCAAGCTCAAGCGCCGCCTCACACAGCCCGGCAAGACGCCGCTCGTGCTCGTCGCCTGCGGCAGCTTCTCGCCCATTACCAAGCTGCACGTGCAAATGTTTGAGCTGGCCGCCCGCCACGTCCCGCGGACCGAGTTTGAGATTGTCGGCAATTATCTGAGTCCATGCAGGTGCGTCTTTCTTCATTCTTTTGACAATTTGACGAAGGAAGAAGAAGAAGAAGAAGAAAAAAAAGAGCAAAAACCCCCCATGCTAATACACCTTCAGTGACGCTTACAACAAGTCCTCCCTCGTCCCGGCTCACCACCGCCTGCAAATGTGCTCCCTCGCCGTCGAGAGCCTCGCCGCCGACGTCGACGACTGGGAGGCCACGCGCGTCGACGACGCCGGCCGCCCGCTGTACAGCCGCACCGCCGACGTCCTGCGGCACTTTGACGCCGCCATCAACGACGATGACGACGGCGGCGGCGGTCTCGGCGGCATCCTATCTGTCGACGGCACCCGACGCCTGCGCGCCCGCATTGTCCTGCTTATCGGCGCCGACCTCGCCCTTACCATGAGCAACCCAAAGGTCTGGGCGCCCGCCGATATTGACGTGCTGCTCGGCAGCCACTACGGCGCTTTCGTCGTCGAGCGACCGCATCAGTGCGCCGTGCGCGACGCCGTGGCGCCGCTGAGCAAGTACAGCGACAACATCTGGGTCGTTGATGCTTTTGACAATGACGTCAGCTCGACAAAGGTCCGCGCGCAAATACAGAATCGCGAGCAGTCAATGGATATCCCCGGCGCCGTCTTTAAATACATCAAGCTGCATCGCCTATACCTCGAGTAGGCGGACTATACACACGTTTTTCTCTTTTTTTCATTTTGATATGTGATGAAGTTTGGTTTCCGTCACGAGATCCATATCTTGTCACCAGACGCACATTTCGTGCCATTCCTTCATCGTCACGACTACATCACCTGCATTGAGCATGCCACTACATACATACATACAGCTATAACTAATGCCATCTTTTTCTATACCCTCTATATATAAATATGCATATCCCACACCAGCTACACATAAAACCTTTTGTCATTATTGTGCGTACAGAATCCATTCATGAGGCAGCAGGCTATCCGACATCCTGCTGTGCTCGCTAATCTTCATGTCCTTTTGGCCCAGCCGCACCCAGTATCCCGTGTGCGCGACGCTCTTGTCCACCGGCCGCCAGAAGCGCTCATGCCGGGCGCCGTCTGAGACATGTTCCACAGTCCTGCCTGGTGTTTCGCACGCGGCTTGGCACTGTTGCGCGTAGATTGAGCTAGGAATGGCAAGGGCAAAGTCCGTCACACGCGCCGGCAGCTGCCGCACCATGGCGTCGACGCGCCGCATCAGCATGCCCTCTGCAGGGTCGTCTGGCCCACCGCCGCCCAGCTGCCGCGGAAACGCGACGAAGGAATCGCGTCCGGTCCACTGCACCGAGATGTATAGCGTCTTGAGCCCGCGAAATGACGACAGCACCGCCCGCAGCATGTCTTCAAACGTCTCCATGAGCTCTCTGGTCTTGCTAGGAAAACTATCGGCCCACGGCGGATGCGACCCGAAGTCCCACAGCACCTCGAGCGAGGTAATGGCCGCCACGCGCTGCGGCAGCAGGAGTCGATTGGAGTCGAGGATCACGGCCTTGCTGGCGGTATGTATCGTGTTTGTGCTGTAGAGGATATCGATGCCCTCCAGATAGCTGCAATATCAAGTATTAGCCCATGCAGCAAGGCTACCGCATCAAGAAGGAGGGTATAGGGTCCATATATTACTTACGCTTGCCGACAGGACTGCAGCCATCCCATGGCGCCGATTTGGCACTTTTCTGGACCGACACCGGGCCACATTGCGCATGCATCGTCAGGGGTGACGCCGCTGCGGCATAGGTCCTGGCATGGCTGGACTTCGTGGCCGTTGGAGTCGGTCCCCGGCGGGTTGCGGTGACAGACAGAGCCGTACCACAGCCAGGCCTGGCGTGACGTCGTGTCGAGCACGGGGTAGAACTTGCCGTCGCCGGCCCTGCTGGGCTCGATGAAAAGGCCAGCGTGGCCGAGGACGGCGCGGTCACGGGCGTTGGGCCGACTTCGACACGGCGGGTGGCTGAGCAGCAAATCCATGTGCAATGTACGCTGGCCAAAGGCGGCTTTCAGGATCTGGATGCGGATTTCGGCGGGCAGCTTTTGGAAGAGGGGGCTATTGGCCGTGGCGTGCTGCTGTGGTGGGAGTGAGAGATCGGTAGCCGAGGACGTCGGGGTGAGAGCGTATCTGCGCTTCTTAGGTAGCGTGGGAGGACCATCATGGACGAAGCCGTGAAGCCATCCAGACAGACGGCCTGCCATGGAGCATGGATGATCGAGGGTTGCTGGGCGACTGGGGGTGATACAATCGAGGCATCTGGCTTTTAGCAGACGTCCGTCTCTCTACAGTCCCGGGAACAAGAACAAGAAGAAGCAGGGAAGCAGGCCAGTCGAGTCCTTTTACACGACTTGTTTTGAGAGTGGCGTTGACGCGCAGATGGATGCAGTCTTTAGGCACAGCAGCGTCAGGCGTCGAACTGGGCCGGCATCGATTAGCAAGGGATGCTCCAGGCCAGGCCCGGCTAGCTTGGCGCTTGCCCCGAGCACAGGCTTGCGGATAATATTCTGGGTTCGCATTGCCTCTGCTAAGTCCAAGTGGTGGATAAAGGGGAGTCGTAGCGGGAGTGGCCTTGATCCCTTGCCTTTATTGTGGTGCGATGCGGTGGTGTGTGGGTGGGTGATGTGCCAAGTGTGCCTTCTTGAGCCCCTCACGATGGCCCCTAAGGAAGCTTTAGGTGCCCCTCATTACGTAGTTGACGGATGATGAGGTGTCATGACAAGGGGTCCAGTTGATGGAGAGTCCGACGAGTCAAAGCGGGAACAAGAAAGAAAACAAAGAAAGAGATGAAAAAAGCCATCATGTCGTGCTACCAGCCAAATCACATTTACCCCCCGGTGGCTCCCTTCCAGACTTGCAGAGAACCCCTCCAGCTTGGACCCCGCCATGCAGCGCCTCATTAAGCTCGGCACGTCTACACAGCCCAGCTGTGGCGCTGAATCATCACCAGGGAGCTTGAAACATCTAATCAACCGTTTCTTTCCCAATTTCTCTTGATCATTTTCAATCTAATCTCCCCCGGTTTTTGACATATTGTGCCTGCTGGCGGGGTTAGCTTCAAACAACCGACCTCCAGCCAACCTGCAAACAACAACCGTCCACCCATCACAACCACATCCACCCATCATGTCTGAACTCTCTTCCAAATTTCATAATCTCCGCGTCTCCCTCAAGGGCGGCGACGTCGTCGACGAAGATCTCGGCGGTGCCATCGGCCACGACTCCGTCGGTGGCGGCGGCCGCAGCACCGTTCGCGCCGACCACGAAATTGCCAAGTTGCGCGTTAGCCACGCCCTGCGCTCGTTTCTCGTCGACCGCGGCGTACTCTCGGAACAGGATGCCAACCTCGACGATAAGAGCGACGACGTCCGCACCCCGGCTCTCACCGCCCTGCTCGCCCGCGGCGACTTTGTCGCGCCCCCGGACCTCGTCGACCGCAATCACCCGCTGCCCGAGTACTTTGTGAGCTCCTCCCACAACACCTACCTCATGGCCCACCAGCTCTACGGCAAGTCTTCTGCGGAGGCCTATGAGACGGCCATTCGCACCGGCTCCCGCTGCGTCGAAATTGACGCTTGGGACAACAGCGACGACAAGAACGAGCCTAAGGTCACCCATGGCTACACCCTGGTGTCGCACATTTCCTTTCGCGCCGTGTGCGAGACTATCCGCGATATGCACGACGAAGAGGCCGCCATCTCGGCCAAGTATCCCGACCACGCCCCGACGCCTATCCTGCTGTCATTGGAAAACCACTGCGGACCCGAGGGCCAGAAGCGCCTCGTCGAAATCATGCACGAGGTCTTTGAGGAGCGTCTACTCTCTGCGCCGCTGCGCGAGGCGCTCGTAGAGCGCCATGCAGAGGAACATGAGGCAGACGGTCGCGACCATGACCCAGCCGAGCATGTCACTCTAAGAGAACTGGGCGATAAAATTGCCGTCATTGTCGAACACCACTTTAGCGACGACGTCCTCGACAGCGACTCTCAGAGCGAAGACGAAGAGGATGAAGAGATTCAGGAAGCTGAGCGCAAAGCCCGCGAAGCGTACAAGGCCAACAAAAAGGACGAAGCCAAGAATAGTCAGATTATCATTCCCGAACTTGCCGCACTTGGCGTATACGCGCAGTCTGTCAAACCCCGCGACAATTCATGGTTCGATCCCGGCGAGCTGCTTGAAGGACCACACCACCACCTCATCAATGTCTCCGAGTCTGGCCTCGCCGGACACCTCCCCGTTAACACGGCCAGCATCGCCCGCCACAACGGCAAGCACCTCATGCGCGTGTACCCCAAGGGCACGCGCATCAGCTCCTCCAACCTCAAGCCGGTGCGCTTCTGGGGCCTTGGCGCGCAAATCTGCGCCCTCAATTGGCAGACATTTGGCACCAGCAACCAGCTCAATGACGCCCTCTTTGCCGGTTCCGACGGCTACATCCTCAAGCCGCCGGCGCTGCGACAGGGCGGCGACGGGTCGCTGCAGACGGGTCGCCGGAAGCGCCTCCGGCTGCACGTCGGCGGCGCCACCGACATCCCACTACACGCCGACCGCGAGGGCCACACTCTCAAACCGTACCTGACGTGCACGCTGCACAGCGCGCTCGCAGAGAGTACCGCCGACACGCCCAAGCGCAAGACGGACGCTTACAAGCATCACAAGTTGGGATTTCTGCACCGAGGCGACAACCCACCCGCCACGGACCCCATCTGGGACGAGACGCTCGAGTGGACCTACGAGGACAATGAGCTGGTGTTTTTGCGCATGCTCATCAAGAGCGATGATGCGTGGGCACGCAACCCCATGTTTGCTGTGGCAGCGGTGCGGCTGTCGTACACAAGGCCGGGGTGGACGTTTGTGAGGTTTCTGGATATGCAAGGCAGGGAGACTAAGTGTACAGTGTTGCTGGACTTTGACATTCAGGATGTCGCCACCGTGTAATCATGTCATTTACATTGGATAACGAGTTTAATGCCAAATTTGCGAGTATGGAAATGGCTCCGTTGGTCTTGACTTTCATCGGGGACATTTGTAGGACGCGGCAGACGGCCGGCTGGCAGGCAGATGGACTGCAGTCGTCCACGTCTCATCAGACAGCAGCAAGCGATGATCCATATCAGGTAGCGATGTGCCCTCCCAAGCCGTAGCCAGACTTGCTTGGAGGACAACAAGCGGGTAGGCCGGTGACTGTGCAGCAGGGAGACGAAGGACAACAACATACTTTAATTCAGCTATATCGATGGACCAGATTGATACCTGGTCTGCGCTCCATTCTCACGCCAAAGCGCCTCATCTGCAAAGCTGAGACAGGGTATGTCATGTTTCCCTTGATTGAGCTTGACTGCCCTCCCCCCCGACAAGGCGCGGTTCATCGGTCCTAATTGTCGATTCCGTCGTCAATTGAAAACTCGGTGTCTAACAGCAGACTTCCTATGTGTGACTATTACTAGTACTCTCTTCTACTTGTAGTGCCGTTGAAACTGCATCATATTGATCAACATCTATCTATCTATAACTCGGTATAACTATAGCTGAGCCTTGATGGCCTGCTGACCGAGCTGATTAAACCAAATCTTTTCTCCTGTAATCATGGATTGCTGAAGCGCCGCCGCAATCCGTACAGCCGCCACGGCAGTGGTCAGCTTGACCGGGACCTCTGTGTCATCGAGGCAGCAGTCGGTAAATTCGACAGCCTCCCGTGCAAAGGCGTTTTTGAAGCGATCCCAGTAGTTCTGCGGGACCTCCTGTCGTATTCCACCAGCTTCATATACGCGCGCAAGATTGGCAGCGGGGACACTATTGACGCTCAGCTTACCCTTTGTCCCGATAATCTCGGTCGAGTCGTCCTGTCCCGCCGCCATCATCCGCGAAGAGTACAAGTGCACGATGCGGCCGTCGGTAAACTCGACAAGGCCCATGGCGTTGTCGCGGTCGTTGTACTGGCAGAGGCCGGGCTCTACCGCGGTGATGCCAATGGCGCTGACGGATTTGATCTTGCTGTCGTCTTCCTCGCTGAAGAACCACAGCGCGAGATCAATGTCGTGGATGGAGCAGTCGACAAAGATGCCGCCGCTAAACTCGGCGTACGCGACAAAGAACCCCGAAGGGTCCAGCATGTCGCAGGTTTGGCTGCGAAAGACGGACGGACGCCCAATGTCGCCGCGGCTCATCTTTGCGTATGCATTGCGGTAGTGCTCGTCGAAGCGTCGTGAGAAGCCGCACATGACTTTAAGGTCCGGACGTGTCGCCGCTGCGTCGACTACCGTTTGAGACTGTTCAATATCTTTTCAGCGTGCAAGTAACATTCTGGGGAAGCAAGTTTATTACCACTTCTGCTGTCGTCGCCAGCGGCTTCTCGCAGAGGACATTTTTGCCAGCCTCGATGGCCTTGATGGCTTGCCTCGCGTGTACGGTAGTCGCCGAGGCCACGCAGACGGCATCCAATCCTTTGTGCCGGAGCATCGCGTCATAGCTCTCGTAGACAGTTACGCCAGACGAGCCAAAGGTTCTGGAAGCCCACTCTCTCTCGTCGGCGTCGGGCGACGAGACTGCGACGAGCTCGGCGCGCGGCACAGATTGGAAGAAGTTGAGGGCATGCCGCTTTCCCATGCGGCCAAGGCCGGCTACGCCAACCTGGAGCTTTCGGGGAGCCATTTCGGATCTTTGAAACTGATGAGTATATTTAAATTTGACGAGATGATTCGAAACGATCTGGGCACGAGGTTGGGCGAACAGAGTGGCGCAAGTAGCTCCCAGGCCCCTGTTTATATTCTTTGGAATTCTATGGATTTTTTATGGCTTTTGTACACCGACTACGGAATCAATTGCTCTGGTTCGACTTTTGATGTTGTAAACGATGCTGGGACGGAAGCTGACTTGGTGGGTGTACCCATTCTCGGCGAAATGCTCCGACCTTGGAGTTTATGGCAACTTCTCCCGGCTGGTCAGGAGCATATTTCCGTGGCCGCTCTTCTTGTGGTTAGCGCAGTGACTGCAATAGTCTCTTGGCTGAACGACATATGCATAATGTAGTAGACATTGGCTTTTAGCTGATTAGTTGGTCATTCTCGGCGCTGGACCTGAATCCCGGGTCATAGCGGGTTCTTGGCTTTCTCTCCGTCGACCGCGTGCATTGTGATGTATTATAGTAAAGTTCCCTGATGCTAGAACTAGGTCCACCCCCACGCTTTCTTGAGGCTAGTCTGAATATGTTCCGTCGGCCATAGATGGACCGTGTGGGTTATGACGAGAAGATCCAAGAGAGCCTTTCTTTCTACGTAACTGGTAAACCGGTCTCCACAAGATGCAATTCCTAGCGACGCCGTAATCATAGCTGGTATGGTCGCTTTGTTTGATAGTGCCGTTCCACAGAGCTCCCGTATCAGTTGGCGAATCTCATCATCTCGAGTCTGGAGCACGTCTTGACGAGTTACCCCAATCTTGGGCAATGTTGGGTCATGGCATATTAAAAGCGCTCGTGCAAGAAGACTGTGCATGACAGAAATGACTTTTGACATACGAATGTTTGGTCAGTTCGAGCTCACCAGAATAGAATAATAGCAAAGGCATGACAAGGTTTAACCCACCGACAGAATGACTCAAGTACATGATGCGAGGAAACGCCTCACCCATACTAAGATCGGCAGCAGAAAAAGCAACAGGAATAAAGGACGAAGGCCGAGAATGTAGCCATTCATCGTCGTATTTTAGTAATCTTCGATAGTCGACTGACCTCTGGCTGTCATCACCGAAACAGAACTGGACAACGTCCGCGCAGTGGACAATGATGCGATTCGCCCACATGTCGTCGCTTGCGTCCGTCAATGACTGATCGATAAAACTGTGACAGAGAGAGATTTTTATCGGCCTTTGGCTGGATAAAGCCATTGTCACCTCTTGGCGCAAGCCGACCCAGTAGGACGCCTTTCTGAGGTCACTCGCGACCGCGGCGGGGCCATGGGTGTTCATGAATACCTGAATGCCTAGAAGATGTGACTCGTAGTCATTGCCCAGAAGAGGAACTGCAGAAACGCTTGTGAGTCTATGATAGACCCCAAAGCTCGGGGGTAGTCAAGTCTCAGAACTGACCATCAAGTTCCTCTAGCGTTCGCAGTAGAATGGTGGCTGCGAGAAGATTGTCGTCTAACAAGTCAGGAGAGCCATGCGACACGCTGCTCAGTTGTCGTAGGCATTCTTGGTGATACCTTGTGGATGCATATTCATCGAATTGCCCGCGCAAGCTCAGATGCCGGCTGGAGAGCGCAAAGATGGCGTTGCGCAATGTTGGGGATGACATGGCCCGCAACGGAACCTTTAGCGCAAACTGCCGGGAGACATCACATAGATCAAACTTTTGACGATTAAATGGGCTTACTCTTTCACGGTTGCAGGTCATGTACTCACCCAGTTGCACATGTACTCGAGGTAGTACTTCATCAGCCTGGCCTCATCAGGGTCCCGTAGAGGAAAGGCAACGCAATGCGCCGTACTACTACTGCTCAGCGAATGATGTAACAGTCTAGAGCCTTCTGGAGGGGAACACAAAGGGCGCTCTCCCGGATCGGGCATGCCACGTTGCAATGCCAAGTCAAGCGGACACGCAGGACTTTTGGCCATGGCTTCTCTTGGGCCATTTCGCAACACAGCCACGTCATCGGGCGAATGAAAGACAGGTTCCGGTATAAACGGATAACTGTCTTCCGCAACGTAAGGGGTCTCGTTAACGAATCGCACTTGGAATTGGCGTTAGAAATGGGATCGCGTCATGTGAGCTCCTAAACACAATCCTTACCCTCTCGCGGGCATTGGACCCAGGGCTGGTGCGGATCAATGCAGAGCCTGAGAGAGCAATTAGAATCCGCACATCGTAATTCTCCAGCGGGGCAAGATTATAGAATTCCTGGTACTCATCGGGGGAGCGCTTGAATCGTACGTTCAAGCCTTGGATGCACTTTTCTCCAAGGACTGAGCAGCGGCGGCACACCATCGCCGGCCCGGCTCCATTCTCAAGCCTCACATTCCAGTCGCATTTAAGATGTTTCTTCCGGCAATTCTAAAAATCTGTTAGCTCATCACAGCTCAACTTTGGCTAGTTGGCTCGCAACGCCCAAGACAAACCCGCCCAAGAGCGATGACTGGCTTACCGAGCAGGGCGCATTTGGCACATCTCGCCTACTGCGAATCATGTCTTTCCGTGAAAGCTTGTCACTTCCTTCAACATGAACCAGGGAAAGCCGTTGTTACGAAATTTGTTGTGTTGTCGGACTGCAGACCGGGCATCCTTCCAGAACAGGAACACGGGGAAAGTCTGAGCGAAGTCCCCCGCGTTCTACAGTGGGGATTAATTCATTAGACTCGCTTCAGGAATGTCTCGCCGCTGCTAACCCGATATATTCCAAGACCGTTGGGGCAGGCAACCGTATGCGGGCGGTCGATTTACCCCACCAATTGATCTCTTTGTCCTGGTCCAATCCGAATCGTTGGGCATTTGCTGACTGGGGTAGCGCATAACAGACAGAGAACACCGCTGCGAATGGCATGTCTGCAATTCCCACGTAATCCGGGGTATCGTCTCTAGCAGGCTTGGCGTGCGCTATTCTGCAGTCCCTGCCTGGAAGCGGCAACAAACTTCCGGGTCCCCAAGCCGCTTGGCAGCGTCAAATGATTGCGTCTATAATTACCCTCTCGCTTGAATTGGTTCACCCCGGCGAGTTCCAAAATATGCGCGTAAGAGTAAATTGGTTTATAAATAGCGGCCTTTCATTGCCCAATTCTTTCTGCCTTGCCTTTCACTTCCAGAAACAAGTTCTACACTCCCATCAATCATCTTTCAGAAAAACGAATTCGCCCAACACCATTTTAATGAGAGCCAATGGAGGCAAAGCAGCCAGTATCAGAACATAGTGAGCACGCCGACGCTGTCCGGGATGATGTCGTTGAGCCTTATGGTCCTGGAGGTAAGCCTTGCAAGTCTTGGGATGTATTCTTCCAACCTTTGTTGAGGTTATTAATCAGGTGTCGGTTGAATTTAGGAATCCGTGGTGTCATTCAGTCACCATATGTGGCCGCATGCGCATCTCTCAGTGCCATAGGTGGCATCCTCTTTGGATACGAGTACGTTTTCTTGTCACAACAGTCCATTGCGCGTCAACCTTCTAATCGTTGCGCAGCCAGGGAGTCATATCTGTCATTCTTGTCATGGATCAATTCTTGGATAGATTCGGCGAGGTATCCGATACAGCTCCCGGATCAGGGTTTTACAAGGGACTGATGACCGCAATGATTACTTTGGGTGCTTTCATTGGTAACGAGACGGCTAACCCACCCTGTTGCCTGATGGCTGACTCTTCCAAGGTGCCATGAATCAAGGCTGGCTGGCCGACGCGTATTCGCGAAAATACTCCATCATGATCGCTGTGGCCATTTTTACAGTTGGCTCAGTGTTGCAGACTGCAGCAATTGACTATCCCATGCTGGTCGCTGCTCGACTAATTGGGGGTATTGGCATCGGAATGTGAGTAACGTCTACCACGAGCGTATTCAGCATTTGGCTTATAAACTATTTCATTCTCGCATAGGCTAAGTATGGTGGTTCCGCTATACATTTCCGAGATATCACCACCCGAAATTCGAGGTACCCTGCTTGTTCTTGAGGAGCTCAGCATCGTCGTCGGCATCGTCGTTTCGTTCTGGATCACGTACGGCACGCAGTACATCCCCTCGCACTGGTCCTGGCAACTGCCTTTTCTTCTTCAGATTGTTCCGGGTCTGATACTTGGCTTCGCTGCCATATTTCTGCCGTTTTCACCGCGCTGGCTAGCATCCCAGGGTCGGGAACAAGCGGCTCTGGTCGAACTGGCAAAGCTGAGACGTTTACCTCCGACCGATGCCAGGGTCCAGAAGGAGTGGTCTGACATCATAACAGATGCGAAATTCCAGGCCGCCGTTGTCAAGCAGCGCCATCCCAGCCTCAGCGGTGGCAGCACGATTAGCAAAATCAAGCTAGAGTTTGCCGGTTGGGCTGACTGTGTCCGGCCGGGGTGCTGGAGGAGAACTCTTGTTGGCGCTGGCCTCATGTTTTTTCAACAGGTGAGGATTACTTCTCGAGCCGCAATATTGAGCAAATGGCTAAGTTGGCTGAGTTTGTGGGTATCAATGCGCTCATTTATTATGCCCCGACGCTCTTTGGGTAGGCTGTGTGTGTCCTCAGGAATGCCATTACACGTTATTGACCTCTTCGTAGAACCATGGGCCTTGACCTCAATATGAGCCTCATCATGTCCGGTGTCGTAAACGTCGCGCAACTTGTGGGCGTCGTCTCCAGTCTTTGGACTATGGATCGATTTGGGCGGCGCAATCTACTCCTGACTGGTAGCGTTGCCATGTGCATCTCTCACATCATCATCACCGCGCTGGTCGGAATGTACTCGGGCAATTGGCCGCAGCACACTACTGCGGGATGGACGAGTGTTGTCTTTCTCTTCATGTACATGCTCGCGTTCGGGGCTAGCTGGGGACCGGTTCCTTGGGCCATGCCTGCCGAAATTTTTCCATCATCGCTACGAGCCAAAGGCGTTGCCATTTCAACATGTTCGAGTACGTATACATGCCTTTTGCTATTGGATTCAGCCCTTCTAACAATGACTCTTATTTGAGATTGGATCAACAATTTCATCATCGTGAGTATTCCTAGCGCGTTCATCAATCACTGTCACGGACACTAATCATCAATATCACAGGGACTGGTGACTCCGCCGCTAGTCCAAAACACCGACTGGGGAGCATACCTTTTCTTCGCATTCTTCTGCCTGTTTTCGGGTCTATGGACATTTTACTTTGTGCCCGAAACAAACGGCAAGACACTTGAGCAGATGGACGAAGTATTTAATGACCGTACGGGGGCAGAAGAAATGGCACAAAGGGCCAACTTGCGCGAGCAGATAGCCAGTCATTCTACAGCCAGTTAATCAGCAGACAGCTAATTGATCAGCAGCCACCCAGTCAGCAGACAGCCAGTCAACCAACAGTGTGGCGTATCAGAGAGCGAGAGCATGGAAAGATGAGGGCATCACGACCGGGCACAAGCTGAACCAAAGACCTGGATGAATGTGATATGGAAGAGAGAAAGAGAGGAAGCTACCTAGCGGGGTGGCTGACGATGAGGGGTCACTGAGTCAGCGGGCGTCGTGCCTACCAACAAACAGCCAGTCAATCAATAGCCGTTTATTTAAGAATTGCCGAGCAAGATATATAAGTTTTAGGCATAAATAAGACTCCGTTGAACTATTTGCTGCTTTTTATGGCCGTTTGCAAGGGGAGCTCCAGGATATCACCTCGCATCCACATAGACTGAGCCCCGACGATGAACCTGGTTTGGTCATATTAGCTAACTTGCCGAACTGCTCAATTAATCAGATAATACCATAGTATAATTAAAGAAGGACTTATGCCCATATAAGAGAGCTATGCTAAGTGAATATATCTATAATCGAAAAAAAGACCCAGTAGCTAGTGGAGTTTTAAAAGAATCATCACTCTTGTCGCATGCACCCGCATGCCTGCAGTCCTCAGCTGCTGCAAGGCCCCTCAACAAGTCTAAACAGGAACACTTCCGAAAAAATTGATTCGGACGATTCGGACAATAAAAGAGGGGAGGGAAGACATGATGGAAAGCTGCATACATGCACGATGGTGCGTCGCGCCGATGCACGAAAAGCGGCACATGACGACGTATTGGGCAGCATGGCAGCATGACAGCGGAGAGCGAGAGAGGGCCTTGCATTCTTGCATTGGCTGCAAGGGGGGTTTGCAGCGCCGTTCAGCGTCAAGAGAAAGAGAGGTGCGAGTGAACAGCATTAATGAGGGAAAAATTAGCCATTCATCGATCGTCAGGCTTGAGGCGCCGTCACGATTCTTCGTCCGTGCATTTTTGGGCTTGTCCAAGCCATAGGGCTAGACACAGCGGGCGCTTCGTTCGGCAAAGGCGGCGGCGACGGGCGAACCAACCCATTTGTCATTTTAACCGCCAGCTTTCTTCTTTGCTGGAGAAAAAGGTGTGGTGATAAGCCGCAGTGACCACCACCAGCAACCAGCCAGTTGTCACTTGTCAGCACATGATGCACGGAGCTTGCCAGGGGTCAAGCTGAATATCAGTGAGGCGGTCAACCCCCCTCCCCCTCCTCCCTTTCACCAGGTCAGAATAATGGTCAGTCATGAGTCGGAGATGATTTCTGTCAGCATAATGCGTCATTTTATATGACTTTGTACACTTTTGAGTCGTAAGTGAGAGAGAGAACCAAAGCAGGTGGATAACATAAGCGGCAAGGCCGAGTGCAGGCGCCGTTGAACGCCCAAGCAATCAATCCATCGGACACGGCCCGTCGCAAGGGAGCGAGCGCAAAGGAATCATGGTGGAACCAATGACTGCGCCAACCAACCAAAGCAAACATTTGCTGACCGTCCGGCGCGTAGCACACTGACGACATCCAGTCTTATGGGTCAAATGTGTCATTTCAGCGTATCGTTATAGCTGCCATTGTTGAGCAGTGTACTTGTTCGCACAAGTTAGAAAAGGCAGATACGACGTCTCTCAAGGTTGAACATGGCATCGGTTTATCTCTGCGCTGGTGCCGGTGAACAACGGCATGCCTCGCTGTTCTATGCACTTGCCCAGCATTCCAACGCCAGCCAGTCGATTTTGAAAGGCAAAAAGGCGCCGTGCTATTTAGCGCTGGCCACTCCAGATGCACCAATAAAGTTACTGGACGGCAGAGGTCTGCCAGCTGACGCCGAACGGTTTCTGAAATAGCCTCCGTCCAAAATTGATTGGCTTGCCTTAATCTGGGTAAGGAGGAAGTAGATGAAGTAGATGCAATCCCCAGACTAGCATCGCAGCACTGCCACCCGGGGCAAGCGGGCGCCAGTTAAAAATGAGGCCTTGCATTCGCTGGTGCTAGGTCATGCGGATGCTCCCTCATAAGGCGGCCACGAATCTTAAATGCTACCTGCAGAACGACGTGATTTGAACTTTGTTGAGGGCTGCACTGATGCCGAGAACTTTGACCGTAACGCTTCCGTGACCAGGTTACGCTGATCTGCAGCAGGCAGTACCCTCATTTCGCTCGCTGGTTGGACAGAAGGTTGACAAAGGTGCGTGAACATCCAACTAGCTGCAAATGCTCTGGAGTAACTATTCTGGTTAGTTGCTCGTTAGTCTAGTGTCTCATTGGCGTGCTATCTTCTCGTCGTACTGGCCAGAGCCTCCCATAGCTGAATAGGATTGTGGGTAGCATTGTCGTGGGGTGATGAGCTGGTGTACTCAGTAATAACTGCTTTTACGTGACATGGCGTTTCATTTCTTCTGGCTCCTGTTGCCAAGCCGACTTACAGAAAAAAAAGACCCCAGGTGTGATCACTGATGATGAAAGGCTCAGCCTTGTTGCCTGATCGCCACTGGTCTGCGTCGTCCCATCCACGTGCTTGTCCTCAACGAGCCGAGCGAGCCTGATGACTGTTAGCGCGGGACAAACTGCCGTCGCTTCACCCTTGGCAACTGTATCTGGAAAGCAGGGGACTTATTAGAGACATGAACGATTGCCAGCAGCACATTGCGTCAATTACGAATAGTAATTCATTGGCCTCCCATGCGGGCCATTCTTTTCGCGGAAATTTGCTTTGCCCACACCACCCATCGCTTATATCCAATATCGGTACGGATGCTCCGTAGTGTGGGAACAACGGCGTTGCGACAGGTGATGAAGAATCGTGGCCCCAGAGACAGGGGGGGGGACTATTTGCAGCCGCTAGAATATTGACAAAAAGTGGCCCTGGTAAAGAAATTTCGCATCATTGCGTGCTGCAACTCTTCATCAATGAGCATCGTCATTTCTGAACTAGCAAGCCCAGGGATCGCAGTTGTTGTTAATTATGCCACGCGAGCGTGCGCGTTTTCGCCGAAATGGTGATCACATGCCCACAGGGCAGCGCGTTGCGAGAAGCCAATATAAGCTATGGCGTCACCTTGCCGAAGGACAATCTTGGGAAGAGACGCACCAGCAGGCTCAACATCCACTGACGGTATGCAGGATAATAATTTGCAGCGATAACCACAAATCCCAGAGCCCAAGTTGCGGGCCGGTCGCTGGACAGCAACAACAGTGACAGTGAGTTTGAATATGGGCCGCTACTGGTACATGCGCCATGTGTCTTGTCGGGCCCAATGCAGCCACCCATAATAAGCAGCTGCATGCTATTGCAGGCCGGCGGGCTCGGATGGCTTGTCTGGCGGTGCAGCAAGGCAGGCCATGTGGAAGGGCTTGGTTCCTTTGATCCAGATTGCCCTTATTACGATGCATATCAGTAAAAAGTTATTTCCCAGCCAGGTATATGCCAGCCAGAATCAACAGAGATACGTGCTCATGTCGCAGAGCATGCATCATCTCCTTATCAGTATAGTATCAAGTCAGTGGTGCTGGCGATGATGCACGGAAAGCGTGGTGTCTCCATCTACACGCCGCCGCCACCAAGCCTCTTGTTCCCACCAGTTTCCTCTTTCGTGAGGAGGCTTCTGAGAACTGGCAGGCTTCCCCAGTGCGCAGTTTCGGAGGCGGGCGGACTGCCACATGTCGTAGACTATCGGTGTAGGTTATTCGGTGTCTTTTCCCTGGCACCTGGTGACGAAAGCAACAGCAACCAGCGCAGATGCTTGGGCGCATTGCGACGTCGCATTGAGCCTACTGCAGGATGAGCCTGGACAGGGGGCCCGCGGGTATGGGGTTTGAACATCCGTCGTGGTCTTGATTTGTCCAGAGCAGGATGGACCCTGCATCATGACGCTGGGACGTGTTTGCAAATGCACCAGAGGTATCAGTAGTTGGTCTGTTGTTCTCTCTCTTCTCGCAGGGATTTAGTATGTGCGGGTTGCCTTGCAAAGTTGCTTTTTTTTTTCTGGGCAATGGCATGTTGAAGCCGTGTACGGAGTGAGACGAGTCACCGCAACTTTCTCTTGTTGGCAGATTCCAGCCGATCCCTGCTTTTCTTGCGTTTACATGTTGTCTCTTTTGTAGGAGTCAAAAGGATGTCGCGTCTTGACAGACACTGACTTTTAGGTTCTGCGACAATGGTAGCAGCATACGAACACTTGGGAGAGGGCCGGTGCCGAAATGTGGCAAGATCAGCGCCTAGATTAGTCTTGTGCGCTGGTCCTCGGTTAGAACATCGTGACTATGGATGGTGGCCTCATGTTCGTGTTGATGCTGAATAGACGTTGGCCATCGCCGCGCATCGTTTGCCAAGTGATGGAATTAGACGCTAGGTAGCTTGGTCATTTGTTAAGTGCCGTTACAAACAGAGGGTATATGTATGATGCGGCCTGTCTGTTCTCTGGTAGAAATCCTGTGGTGCTTGATTTGTGATCTTGGCTCGTTGGTGGTGTCTAGCGCAGAGTGGGTGAGTGGCTTGCAAGTTGCACCGCATGGAAGCCGTGGAAGGATAGAAGAATGTGTGGGTTTGTAGAATACGGATACTGGTCAACTGGGATGTGATTTGTGAGGGTGGTGGACTGGTGGTGCAGATTGGGAGTTGGTGCGGCATGGCGGCTGGGTGGGACGTTGAAGGGAGCGTTGGCATACAGTGTCGGGTACCTATGTTTTTGACTGTATTTGCACGGCCTGACGACATTTGGCATTTATTCGTACCATCGGGGTGACGATGGTTTGACACGATGTTTTATAATGGGTTGTTAGTAAAACTTTTCAAGTCATTATATTGTTCCAGATGCTTGTTTCGCATCGTGTGCAGTTATCCTATTCATAGTTCAGGCGTCCATGCCAGCCATCCATTCAGACAATGCGTGCATGCTCAGGAACCTCTTCAATATCGGCACTTGCGAGATTGGCTGGGGGGTTTGCAATTTCGTTCTTGTAGCGGCCACAACGCACTGCTCTTCCCCCTAAGCCGGACCCGCCAATCCCCTGCTCCGCCCTGCCAAAAGAGCCCCCTCCCTGTGGACCCGCACGACCCGGCTGGCACCAAACAGGCAGCTGCCTGCCCCACACTATCTTACCCACCTCGCTGGCGCAAAGAAAAAAAAAGGGTTGTTGTCCTGGTACCTGGTCTTTGCTCGTCATCGTCAGCGGCCACTCAAGTCACTCGACAATGACCTTTTTATATTTTTTATATTTCCCCTCTTGTCTTGCAAACTGGCTGGCCTTGCAAAGATGATGACGGGCGCGGCGCGTCCTCTCACTGGCCCATTTTAGCAGGTTTCTGATTCCCAGTTGGCACCTCTTGGTTGGCCCTACGGAATACCAGTGACCACATCAATGCTGCGTGACCAGCGATAATAGTAGTACCAATAATAAGTAGGTACCTTATAATACCAGTGGAAAACGCAACTCTGACAGAGGACGACGCATGGCACAACAGCTCATTATTGGTACGCAAGTCATTCCCTGTCACCACGACCCGCTACTGTTTCTTTCATTCTTTCATTCTTTCATCTGTGTCATTCTCTGACTTCCCTGCCTTTTACCCTTTTCGCTTCTCGAACATTTCTGTTCTTTCTTCTACCTGTCTGTGCTCCCGTGCACCGTGCCGTGTCGATCACCGCTTTACTGAGTAGCACGCGCTCTTCCCTGCACTTGGCTGACGCACCAACGTCACAGTGTTTCGCTCGCCCGCCAGCGACCTCCGACCGCTGTAATCTGGAGACCGAACTCGCACTGGGATCCTCCCCTAGCAAGCATCCCTCAACCCCCCCTGGAAAGCCCCCCATCTCCCCATCTTCTCTCTTTCTTTTTTTTTCCTTATTCTGTTCCTTTTCGCAACCTTCACTTGTGCGTTCACTGTTACACGGCTCCGTCGTCTTCGTTTTCAGTCTTCTTGCTCTGCATTGCTCAGTGCGTCACTCGTATCCCTCCGTCTTGGCCGTTTCTGTTGCCGCCCACGCCCCCCTCAATTTGGTCACGCTGCGCCATTGCCAGGACCCTGATTACGTCGGTGGCAAACAAACTGCCCCAAGCAACTACTATCCCACCATTCGAGCCGCCGAATTTCTGTCAAAGAATACACGATCACCCTCTCGTCTATCACTGTCAACCTCAGGCGTGCGGAATATACTTGCCATCTCCGTCTGGCCGGCATTCGCTCATCCGTCTCGCCAACCTCACACTGCTCAATCAAGCGCGTCCACCACAGTATGGCAGACGATCACGATACTTGCTCTACGGGCTCGCATCCCATTGTCCGCTCCGACTCCTCCACATCAACCGCTCCTTCCGACCATAACGAGTCCATCATTCACCAGCCCATCCCGACTCGTCCACGTTTGCCGAGCCGCAAGAGCAGCGGGCCGCTCGTCGTCCCCCGTGATAGCTCAGAAGTCGGCCCCGTCGACTCGCACTTTGGTCCCGACGACGTCCGCGCCATGAGCCCCCGACGAACCAGCGAAGACATTGACAAGCTCGGCAAAGAAGCTCGTGAAGAGCTGCACCGGTGAGCCTTTGTCTCAACCAATGCAACGTTCCATAGCATCACCGTGCTAACCATGTCCAGACACGCCAAAGCTCTGCAAGAATCGCTCATTGATATCTTCAATCGCATAGAGGCTGTTCGTGAAGAGCACGACAAGCTCGACAGTAACAACAAGTTCCTGCAAAAGTACATTGGCGACCTCATGAGCACCAGCAAGATTACAGCCTCCACCAGTCGAGCCAAGAAATAGACTTGCCCACCCGCGGCCTTGCCTTTTTTTCGCACTGGCAGTTTCTTGACCAAATCTACCTTCGCCATTGGCAATCATTAACTAGACTTCGCATCTGTTTCGCCGATCTCTCTCACACTACGCCTCTATGATTCGTTTCGGCTCTCGAGCGAGCACTTGAAGCGCCAGCTTTGCAAAAACAAGCCCACATCTCTGCGGCACGATACCCCTGCCGCTGGCGCTTTTGTACCTTGATGCATTTCCTTCCATCCATCGGCTGCGGCACCGATGCCACTTATTATCTGTACACTATCGTCTGGCATAATCATGCGTCGAGCTTCGGACCCTGAACCTGCGACGCGTCATTACGCAACCACTCAACAAACATCCAACAAAGCATACTGGCGGGCGTTCTTCTGATAACTTGATTTTTGCGTTTTTATCGTCATCATCTTTACCTCTGTCCTTGTTTTCTTGTCGGCATTCACGACATTCTACGGCTGTAGATTCAACACCAACCGCAAACTACCCACAGTAGCTCTGCAAAGTCCGAGGCTCCGAATCTACTAGCATTTTCTTCATGGCGCAAAACAGCTGACGGAAAAAATTATGGTTCATTTTTTTTATGCTCGGAAATGGGTTTTCTTTTACTTCGCTTAGGGCAGTAGGCCGATAGAGGTCCGACACAATACATTCTATTGCAATCATCCCCATGCGCTGTTTTGTGTAATCTGATCGCTCCCGCAATGACGTAGGTGCCCCTAGTTACGAAACAAGGAGCTCTCTGCGCTCGCCACCGTCACACGAGGCCGAATTCTACAACTCCGGAAACTGTCCAGTATGATAATAACCCGCGACGTATAGGCGGGTCACGCGTTAGTAATCAGCGAACGCAAAGACTCCCAATGTGTATCTAGAGGCCAAGATGACGAGCAACCAAGATGTTGTACATGTGAATAACGTTCTAAAGACGCAGGGAAACGAACCTGAGTTACCGTCCAGAAATTGAAGACTGAAAAAGATAGGACATAAAATATGTCAGAAAAGAAAAGTAGTAGGAGAAGAGTAGTGCCATGATTCTAATATGGCAAAAAAAGGAAAACATATTTGCTTCGGAGGGGAATCGAACCCCCGATCTTCGCATTACTGATAACTTGTTAGTTGATTGTTCGCTGTGGAGTTGCTTGTAGAGGCGGGACCTACCGAGTGCGACGCCTTACCACTTGGCCACCAAAGCCAGGTGATTTCTGTGGCAACAGTCGCGCTTATTTGTAATTATACTGGCTGACAAGTTAGTAAAAGTCGGGCATAACGCGTGTGTCTCCTGTGTTGGCGTACTGGGAAGTTGACCTTCTCGCTTGCCATGGCGGCGTTTGACGCACAATATTACTATACGCTAATTTTATAGAGAAGAAGTTTTCAGACTTGTTTTAGATTCTCTACACCGATTGTATTGAAAAGAGGATTGGCTACAGACAGCGCGTCGACTGCTGACTAGAAATGTATTACTGGCCTAGCATTACTCGATCGCACCTGCCAAATGAATATGTACAGCTTGTATCCTTGGACGCAGAGATCGCGCAACGTCTCTATTCTACTATTAGATACACTATAGAATGGTCGAACTAATCACAGCAGCAAGGCTCGCGCTATCTTGAGCAATCGCTGCCAAAGGCGCAAAAGGTGCATCATGGGTATTTACTTGGTGTGGGGGACAACGTAGTGAGCAAGGGCAGCGGCCCGCGTCGGCGCGAAAGTACGGACGGTATGTGGTAGTGTGCTATGTCGCATATCTCATATGCATTCACGACTTTTTCAACGCACGAATTGTCCCAATGTCGCAATCAGAGGAATGATAGCATCTTAGTAAATAGGCATTAGGCCACCAACCTGCAATAAAGCCAAATTTCCGTTATACTACAGATTACAGTGAAAAAAAAACCACGTCATTTACCTTCCACTTTTCATAGCACAAGGTATCTACTAACTATTCCTCCGTTGCTTATAACAGGAGTACGCTACAAGATAATCTTAGAGAGGAAAAGAATAATATATAGGCACTGATGTTGAATGAATGGCAAAAAAAGAATTGCTTCGGATGGGATTCGAACCCACGGTCTTCGCATTACTTTTGGAGATGTTAGAATGGAGATACTGGAAACGGGCATGTCAAGGGGCTACTAACCAAGTGCGACGCCTTACCACTTGGCCACCAAAGCCGAATAGACAGTGGGGACAGGCTGACTTATTTCAATATATCAACCCTTAGGACCTCATCGCACGGTGTTCCGTGCACTTGCTTACCAACTATGTTGAGTAGACGTGAGAGATTAGAGCTCTCGTATTTCAGAAGCATGACGGGCGTTTTTTTGCCTTTGCCTTTTCTTTTTGGTTGTGGGTGGGGCGGGAAAAATAATCAAATGGAGGTGGCTTCTGAGCGCATGTCATGATGATACCCTGTATGAAAGGCTGCCAGCGTAAGACGAGTTTCATCGCAACTCTCCCCTGTAAAA